>JAUMGZ010161193.1:0-16246 GCA_032359645.1 Pododesmus macrochisma
ACCTACCCTATATTGTTACAGCTGTTAGTAGAAACAGCCTACCCACCTACCCTATATTGTTACAGCTGTTAGTAGAATCAAACATTTATTTTATGTTTAGCCTTTAGGTTTAGTTCACTTTAAATTTGCTAAAACTGATGAGATAAACTTACAGTTTCATCGATCGCATCAGGGTCTGCCTCCTCTTCCTCATCCCCTGGCGAGGTTGGAGCTGTGTCGACTGGAGGGGCTGGGGTGGATTCCGACGAGAGATTGTTTTGTTTATAATCCTCCTTGGTTATACCATTCATGGAGGATAGTGAGTTCATTGTACGGTGACTATTAAAAGAGTTTTGTCGACTAAGAATGATTGAGTTACACACACTTTGAATGCTAGTCACAGAGTTGTTACGAATTTTAATGGAGTTTCTAGGTGATGGAAATGGCTGGCGGATAATAGAGTTCTGCCGACTTAGAGTTCGTTGGTTGTTCAATGGAAGGTGACCATTACATTCAGGTCTGTAAAATGAAAAGAAAAAATTCACTTTTATTTAAAATTTGATTAAATGACAATTACAGTAATCTTGCAGTTACATTACTAGTTATATAGGTCTTTGGCAGGGCAAAATAGCACGTGCATTTATGTACCCTGTCAAGATTATGAACATAGCTCTATGTAGCCTGGCAGGTTAACCAATCAGAATAAGACATTTATTTTTGTAGCAATACATGTTGAAGATATATGACAATATTTATTAATAAATGTTTCTACCTATTATTTGGTGTAACACAGCTGGGTTGAAAGACTTCGTCATCATCATCATCTACACTATCCACCTTGTAATCGGGTACAAGGTATCGTCTGTCTCCGTCACGTGATCGCCTCCCCTTCCAACTGTTACGGCTCCCATAACTCTGTGACCGGCGCAGGCATGGGGATACACGTGGTGATGGACGAGGAGTGGCACGTAAAGAGGGGCGGGGTGAAAGTCGGGGAGAAGATCGTATACTAAGATTTGTCTGTAAAATATTTCAAAATTGATTTTTATTAATGAAGTAATGATATTAAATTTTGTTCAGTGAAATGGTATATAAATTGGGAAAGAAAAGTATGAAGCTTTATGAGCCTTTTTAGGTGCCAATTGAAAATTTTAGGAGCAAAAACACATTTTTAAGGCTTTCAAATTCAGATTCTTGTACTATAAACAAGGTTGCATTAATTCCTTTATTATTACCAGGTAGATGTCCATGCTCTTCCTGTGACAACATCATGTGTGTGAAGCATCTTTTTCAAGACTATCTGGTTTTCATTGAATACCCAAACAAAATTACAAGCTTGTGGCACGTTAGTTTTACTCCTTGTCTGCAAGCTTCTGCCAAGCTAAAAGAAGTTGGGACAAGAACATTTGGCTTAACAGTTAAACAATTAATGAAATTTGCAAGGAGCACTTGGCTGAAAAATTACTTGTGAGGACTTCATAGAAGGTGAGCACTGTAGAGGCTGAATACTTACTTGTGAGGATTTCATAGAAGGTGAGTGTTGTAGGGGCTGAATACTTACTTGTGAGTACTTCATAGAAGATGAGCACTGTAGGGGCTGAATACTTACTTGTGAGGACTTAATAGAAGGTGAACGTTGTAGGGACTGAATACTTACTTGTGAGGACTTCATAGAAGGTGAACGTTGTAGGGCTGTAAACTTACTTGTGAGGACTTCATAGAAGGTGAGCGTTGTAGAGGTTGTAAACTTACTTGTGAGGACTTCATAGAAGGTGAGCGTTGTAGAGGCTGTAAACTTACTTGTGAGGACTTCATAGAAGGTGAGCGTTGTAGAGGCTGCTGTGGATGAACACAGAGGGTCACTTTATTGTATTCCTTGGATCCGTGATCATTGGGTGACCCCTGTGGTGTAGGCATGGGTGTGGCTGCAGTGTGGGTTATAACTGGTGGATTGAATTCTGGAGGTTGAGCACTCTTTACTTTATTATCCTCCTTGATGACTGTGACTGGACAAAGTGCTAACATTTTTTCTGAAATGGAAAATTTTCAAACATTTACTATTAAAAAGATTTTCAGATTTGTTTTTTAAACAAAAATGGTGGAATATATTTGTTTTGCTATCTATACAGCTCAAGTTAGACTAAATCTATTGTTGTTTACCATGTGGACTGATAAGTCAACTGCTAAAGGAAAAAGAATTTGAGAAATGGAGCATCTAATGTGCTATCTTGATATATTAAGATGCATCCAGAGTAACATAACAAAAACCAGTGCTCATCCATCTATTAAAATCGACTGACACAAATTTTACTCAGCTCTTTAACCATCAAATTTCATTAGGCTACGACCTAAAACAAGCATTTACTAATACGCCAGCTTATAATTATAACAAGCCATATAATATGATTGCTAACAAGAACAGATTACACGCGAAACTTTTTGATAAACTGAACATTGTTCATTATTTTAATTGAACAAAATACCAAAAAATTCTATTCAATCTCCTTCAGACAATCTTGTTATATAATTAGCTCCACTGAGATTTTATCAATTACTGAAGAGAGGCAATCTATTAATTCAGTTAATTATGGCATGATCTGTCTCAAACATTCTGGAAAGTGAATTTTAGACTAAATTTTAGTTTCCTTTGAGTCTCTGTAATAGTTCACTATGAATAAGAATTGCCTAATTTAACAAAAAATATTTTGCTGAAAATGTTGCAAAATAGATGATATATGCATTGAGATTGCAACAAAATACAAACCTGTCCTGGTACTAAGTTTTTTGCTTGACCAATGACACATCTTTCGGTAACTATTTTGTTTTACCTTTTTTCCAACAGTTCTACTTTACCCCTTCCCTGTTTATTCTCTATACAATCCTATGTATATCACATATTTCTGTATATGAGTGCTTCCTTCCATCTACAGTTCTTCCAAACAATCTGCCCCTCTGAGTAAATAACTCATAATTTATGTACCGGTATATAACACCTTTCTAGAACTGAATTCTCCCTATTTACCTATTGTTCTTTCCACAAATCTCCCCTCAGAGAAAATAACCCTATGTACATTATTTGTATTACTGAATTCTCCCTTCTATATATGGTTCTTCTCTCTGAGAATATAATCCTGTGTACCTTTTTCTCTTTTGAAGAGCTTAACCTAGTACAATAATGATCTTAATTTCAATATTTTTGTACCTTTTTCTTTGTTGTTGATCTTGACCTGTACAACATCTATGGTCCTAAGTTTAAAATTTTTGTACCTTTTTCTTTGTTGTTGATCTTGACCTGTACAACATCTATGGTCCTAAGTTTAATATTTTTGTACCTTTTTCTTTGTTGTTGATCTTGACCTGTACAACATCTATGGTCTTTAGTTTAATATTTTTGTACCTTTTTCTTTGTTGTTGATCTTGACCTGTACAACATCTATGATCTTAATTTCAATATTTGTACCTTTTTCTTTGTTGTTGATCTTGACCTGTACAACATCTATGGTCTTTAGTTTAATATTTTCGTTCTTCTCTTCATTATTGTTAGTCTCTGAGTTCATAGATTGGTGTTCCTTTTCCTTATCCTTCATTCTCTTCTTTTCTTCTTCCTGTGAAAGTAATTGTAAAGTTATAAAGATCACAAGAACCCAAATTATCACATATTCTGGTGTCCACATACAAGACTGATGGGAAATGAAGGTACATCTTAAAGACAAAATTATTCAAACACATTAAAAATGTTCTACTTGATGTATCAAATTCCGAGAAATCAGGTACATTGTATCTTGAAACAGTTCAGTAATTGGTACAGATCTTGTATCAAAAGTCTTATTCAGCATATACTTAAGGGACAAACATTCTACATAAAATATAACTTAAAACTAACAAAGTTTCATAGCGAAGTTTTTCTGCTTTTTTCCCTGCAGAATTTCCGAATTATGGAAATTTCTTTGAACATCAAATATTCAATTAAAATCTGCGTTGATTAATTTGAGTCAAAATCATTTTTATACTGGAGTCCTCAAATTATACCTCTGTGGAAAATCCTTCAACCAAAATGGCGACCAACAGATTGAAAAGGACATAGTTTCCAAATGTCATCAATGCAATGAAGTAGAGGGAGGCCCAAGCAGACGTGGTTTCCATGCCATTGTATAAAACCGTATTCCAGTCTTCCTGAGTCAACACCTAAATTTGGACACATGTAAATATGAGAATGAGCAAAAATTATCATACAAATGACTGATGTCATATAATAGTAATGAAACAATTATTGAATGTTTTATATAACAAAGCAGATATTTATAATTTTTCAATTGAACAGTTACCTTTTGTTAATCATGAAAATATGTAATTGTATCGTTATAATTTGAAAATTTATATTACAAACCAGGTATAGAAAACTAACCTTTACTTGAAGTGTAAATTTGTCATCAATTATCATATAGATATTAAGCACTTGCAAATTAACAACTGTTGAAATTAAAAATGTTAAATGGCAATCAATAAAATGTATATGTTTAATCTTGAACAAAGAACTGACAAATTGAAGACTTTAACAATAATCTGAAACGTCAAACCTTTTTTAATATTCATAAAATGTTTTATCAATCTTTGTCCTGGTTGTTATTTTAGTTTGTCATTATCCTCCAATGAGTGATGTTTTAATAATTCTTATCCATTTACATTTAATTCTAAGTAGATTATGATACATTGTGTATATGTTTATCCAATTACTCAATACTTCTATATGATCTAGCTTATATACAATCCTTTTACGTCCTGTCATTCCTATACTTTATGTGCAAAGTTTGACTTAATGTGTTATATGCTTGTGCATGAACTAGTAATACACCTAATTATAACAATCTAAATCTACTGACTTATTTATTTCTTCTACAGCCATCATTGTAATTCTCATCAATATGTATAAAATATCTATGACAAGATTTATTCAGTGTTCTAGATACAATCTAAACTACTTCCTACACATCAAATTTTAAAGTATTAAAGTTGAATCAATTTCTGTCTAGTTGGTGACAACATGTGTAGCAGGAAATGCTTACTTTTCTATGGACACCTGAATTTATTTCTAATTATGAATTGAAGTTTGGGATTTATCCTTCTTAGTTCAATATTTGCAGTTGTTTGGTTTTTTGTGCACATTCTGCTTTCTGTTGATTTGCCATCCTTCTTTTGAAAAGTGTCTTGGGTTTTTTCTATCGACTACTTTAAAGTTTATGTATGTATATTTTAAATTATTTACAAGAAATCTCAACTCAATCCATAGACTGTTCACAATTATAATACAATTAAGTCTTCCCCTCTTTCAAAGAGTGGAATGGTCCCTATATAATGATTTAGAAGTCGTTAAAAATTTCTCATTTAATTGTGAATTATCGGAATTTGCTTGCTTGGAATGATTTCTTTCTATCATGAAGTCTAATTAAAGAGATGCATTTGTTTTACATCAGTTCCATCGGAATCCAACATTACACTAAACAATGGTAGAAAAATGTGGAAGAAAAACACTTCTTGTTGAATAATGACGAATCAATGTGTTTTCTTACACGGCGCAGGTGCTTTCAAGTCAATTATTTGTAATAACAACATGTATATGTACTATTCAGTAAAATGTCAATGCTAATTAAATTAGTTGGATAAGTAACAATAAACAAACAGTACAGTTGAACATGAAAGTAATTGGTATTGTTATTTCTGCTAATTGAGATACCAATGTTGTATGAAAAGGTCAAAACATCTCAAGCCAAGACGATGTAATGTCTGGCCGACTGCCACTAACTGATTCCCAAATAAACTGATCAATGCAGATTGGTTTCCCTCCATAACAAAATGCTATAAATTCATAGAGCTGAAATATTTGTTCTAATGTAGACTGAATAATCATAACATCATTCTAGTGCAGAAAAAGCTCACCATGATTATAGAGCCCTTATTTCACTTCAGATTTAGATATGAATGAGAATGCTTAAAATGTTGTTTTATTGTGACCAACTATAAGAAAAGTTATTGAAATACTTAAAATTTTGTTTTATTGTGACCAGCTTTAAGAAAGTCATTAAAATACACATCATATTCCTTTATTTTACATTTATTTGCTTTTTTTTTTTATTTATAGGTTTTTGTTCTCTGCGAGTCCCCCATTTTATTTGGGTTTCATGCCAATACCCACTTGTATTTTGAAAAGCATCTTAGTGTTTGTACTTACTACTTTATAATCTTAAGTTGTAAACTAATTTATAATGTGAACATATAAGAAACTGTTTAAAAAGATTGATAACCAAGAATACAGGTTATAAGTTACCATGACATACATAATATATGAATTTTACTTTATTTTTCTTTTAATTATCAAAACAGACTAATTTATAACAATATCATTCTTTTCAATAAATCTTTTCAATAACACTGACAACATGGTAAATTGAGAAATAACTTTTGATAGTAGATTGCAATTGGCAACAGAATTTTTTTTTACATAATATTTTTGGGAAACTTTATTAATTCTTAAAAACTTAATCCTGCAAAAAGAATTTCACACACAATTATAATTCTAATTTATTTTCTAACATAAAGTTTTAAGGATAATCAACATTTCTTTGATTGAATTAAAACCTAAGTAGAGAATTATACTTTGCCTCCAAACATTACCTGAAAAACAGTCACCAGTGACCACAAAAGACTGTTAAAATTGGCCCGGTCACAAACACAACCAAAGAACGGGTCCTTTTCTTCAGCACATGTGCATGGTAATTTGTCACCATTCTCATCATCACGCCAACAAAATTTGCCACCAAACAAATTCATGCCCAGCACACTGCATGCACAAAACACAAAAGCCACAGGTAACACCACATTATTTCGCCATTTAATTACATGTCGTACCAGGATGACAACCGTCCAAATGACCTTTGCCTGACCTTTGCTTAGATTGACCTTTCATTTTCTTTAAGAAAAGGAGCAGCAACAATACTAATTAATTATTCATTAAGTTTCAGGAGTGTCATCGATTAATGCCTCATCATATTTTTTCTTCAAGATGCCTATAAGCTGAAACCTTCCACAAAATTTGTAAACAAACAGGTTCATTGTATGAATTGTAGCAATTGTCTTTTTCATATTCTTGCAAATTTGCCCCTCCCCACCAATATTTTTTTTTTAAATTGCATAAATTAAATTCTCAACCAATAATAGTATCATTTTGCATGAATACAGATTGCAGCTTATTTAAATTCTTATTAACAAATCGTATTGCATTCTAAACAAAGGTCAAGGTCATCTAGGTACCAATACATATAATGTATACAATGTATATATATACTCAAACTACATGTTGTTATATAAAAATAAACTATATACATATTACACCAACTATATCATATACATATTTGTGATACTAACTGATGTTTACAATTCCTATTTAATGATTTCTCAGTCGTCACAGAAACTGCATGTCTGATGTTACGCTAGTGGATGATTGGTTAATATGAATTATGATGTTACTATGGCAACACAATTAGTTTTAACTAAACTTCGAAAGTAAATTTGACATGCTATTAATCAACTAATGTCTGCATGCAATGATTTGCATTAATTACCACCACCTAAATCCTGGAAGAAATCGGTCACGGATGTTTTTTTATTTCATTTAAACTAATTACTAAGTCTCAACAGCAGGTTTCATTTTGTTCTTTTACATGTTGAATACTTAAATCCTTCGTCCATTTCACAAAAGTAATGAAAACAATTGGGCATTAAACCTGATATGGCACTTTTTTCTTCTTTTTTAAATCGGGAATTTTGTTTGAGATAAATGAAGATGTGATTTCGTAAGTCCTTGTCAAAAAGAATAATATGAGATCGAGGAAAATGACCCATATATTGCAAATAAAGAATAAAACTGTCGATGGAAGATAATTTATTATCTCTGCTAATGCAGATATAACTTTTATGCTCTCCTGTTTTGCAACATGACAAAACAGATAACCATATTGCTCTACTTTCTGTACAAGAGAAATTAAGCCTAATTATCAATTGTATCTTGTGCTTGAGACATAAGGACAGCAAATTATACTTGATGAAGCGGTCTGCATTTATGAATATGTTACAACATGCTTGTTCAAAGAAAATACCCCAATCAATATGTTCAATATAGCATCTTAATGTCACTTTCATTGAGACAGGTGTTACTATATATAGAATCAATAATTTCCTCGACAGATTTAGCTACGTTTTGTCACGTTTTGTAATCATACTACCAGCCTGCTTCACTCTTTAACCGAGAGCGCTATATGGTCATTACGTAAACTAAAGCACAGAAAAAAACTTATATAGCATGTCAATGCATGCTAATACAGGCCTCAAATCTAATCTGGCTGCCTGGCACCACTAACAGTGAGAGTATTATCAACCCGTATCAAAAGACTGCCATTAAAGTATCGGCAAGAAATCGTTCTGAATGAGAAGAGGATAAAAGTGAGATGTTAAAACACCTCAGCTTGTCAAGTCAGCACTTGAGATGACAGGTGTAGAGTAAATAGAATGCAAGCTACGTGAAGCACCACGTCCGATCAAAAAGAGATATAACGCATCAACAACGAAAAATGTAATCACAAACTATATGCAAAATCAATTTCATTTATCAGAAATTGCACAACTTTGCTGCAGAAAGGTCAAATCTATTGATAAAATTCAGTAGTAAAACCCAACACTCGAAGGCAATATTCAATCGAAGGTTAGACCATTTAATTGATAACTTTGAAAAGGTGAGTCAGCAGTGGAGGAGAAAATGAAACAGTTGTGTTATAAGGTTTTCCAAAGATTTTTTAATTTTTTTTAGGTATCTTACGCAAGAAAATCAATTGATGACTATAGGAGAAAACCTGCAAAAGGACACGTAGAGTAGGATGGTTCATTTCAAAACCAGATCGATAGTAAACATGAAAAGCCTTCTGCCGAGGTAAGGAAACATTAATTGCAAATTTCAAATGTCATACAAGGTCCTGGAACAGACAAAAGTATACCATAAGAAGATCAAAGGTGACTTCAATCAGATACAAGATGAAAGTAGACAGAACAATACTGCATCTTAATAATGCCATCAAATGACTAGAAATGAATAATTTTACCTCAATTACTAGAAAATGACTAGAAATGAATAACTTTACCTCAATTACCCAAGATCTCAACTCAAGGTTAATCTGAAGTCAATATAGAAACAGGATACATGTCCAAAAAACCATAATGGCATACAATATATAGGTCATAATAAACCAAATTATACAGAATTCTACAAAGTCTGTTTGATGAATTCTGGACTTGAAGACTTACTAAAATTGCTATATTGAAGCCACTCAAGAATTAACAGGATTATAAGGGACAAATTAAATAGACTCAAACCAGAGAAATCCTGTCATAGGTACTATAATATCACCAAAACCTCACCCGTATACTGTATGAACATTAATTCAAACTCAATGACCTTTAGGGCATCCTGAAATGGTACTGTTAAAATGTTTAAGCTGTCCTTTTAAAGATTACCAACTTTGGTGCCTAAAGGAAATGTCTTTCTTTGCTTCCTATATAGCTATAATTAGGACAGGTCTGCTTGGCCTTCTCATAAAGCTACATTCAGCTCAGTCATAAACTGACATTGCCTGCACAATTATTGCTAATTGTGTCCTTCAATTTATGCTTGGTTAAAATACTGCACTTCCTGTATAAATTTATGGTAACTTCTGTGGTAACAAAAGTTGTCTTTTTTTTGCAACTGCATGTATAATATGTTTCATGGTTATTATGGCCCCCACATAACACTAGCTGGCTTGTGGTCTCTTACTACTTTCAAATAGTTCAGCCACACTGGAGCAAGCACATAAACAGAACAGTTTTTAGACGTCACTATAGCTGTTGACCATTAACTGTGAAGGAATTGATTTTAACTTCTTACCAGCATGGCCAGGAGCCAATTTACAGACTTTCCAAACTAAAGTTACGTGCAAAAGGTGAGTTAAATCTTAGCTTCCAACGAACAGATCACTTTTGTAGCAAGATCAAGGACCATCAGAAGCATCGATCACAACAAAGACATGACAACCCCTCCCTTACCATTGAGAATGACTCTGACAAAACCTTCCCTATAGCTCTAATATCCAATTCTGAGATAGGAAAGAAGACCAAATTTTGCTCTTTGCAGTTTTCAATTTGTTGTGGACAAAGCTAAAAGGTTGCCATATACTGAAATGACACAAAAAACATCAGGGTGGTTGACAGCTGTGTAGCAGGAAACACTTACTCAATTGCAAGCACCTGGTTTCGCTAAATAGAAGTTTGTGATGTTTCCTTTTTTATTTAATAATTGTATATTTGTTCTTTTTTCTGTGTGCATCCAACATTTTCTTTTTATTGCCCATGTCCATGGACTTTTTGCTTTTGAATATCGTCTTGGTTTTCCCTATTTACAACTTTGTACATAGTGTGTATTCAACATATGATCATTTACTGCTCTTAAACAGAGTATACTTAACAATTAATTACTTGCAATTAGAGAAAGCCTGCAGGGTTGATCTTTTATCAAACAATTAATTTTACATGAAGTGAGAAGTCTACTAAAGAGTTAAGGAGAGCTCAGAAGCCTTAAACATGTCTTTATGACTTTGACAGAAATATGACAACAATAAACAAGCTAATTTTAGCTAATAAACAACAATGGCGAAAAGGTCATAGACTGCTCAAAGCTTATGTTAGTTTCATCATGGTTCTGGAGACCAAAATAACTAATATTCCTACATTGTGGACACAAGTCCCTATCTGCTTGACGTCATGGGCAGAAATAACTGTGTATTATGCAAATGATGTCTTGGTTATGTTCAAGCAGATGATAAATATTGGACACTGCTTGTCAATTAGAGTTGTCACACCATGGTGAAACAGGCTGAATAATATGCTTTCATTCAGACATGAATCTTTAGTTTTCTAGGCTTGTATTTCCTGGTACTCAATACCAAATAAAGTTTAAGGTTAATATTTGCTTATTTGAAAATGTCTCCAAATTACTGTTTACTAAATGTATGGTGGATATGGTATCTGTATGTGGAAATAACTGTTGTACCATGTAGTGTAATCACACAGATTATGCAGCTATATTTTCTTTTGAGTATCTCAAACAAATGTTAAGTTTGGTGTAAAAAATCTGAAACTTTTCAACTAATTGGCAAAATAATTGTACACAATTTCTTAAACTGTTAAAATTAGATTGAAATTAAGGTTTTAATACCAGATATTAAAAGTGTAGACTTTTCCCTTATTAGGTGTATTCAGAAACGTCATATAAACATTTAAATTCATAATGACAAAGTATGAACTGGGTCAAAGAAGAATGATCCATCTGTCTTTCTATGGAAATCATACCGGTATATATATATATATATATATATAATGGTATGCTTTAAATTGGCAGTTTGGACAGACGAATAGGAACCTTTGACCCCTGGAGAAGCATCATGACGCCCTATGACCTGAGTAGAGATTTGTAACGGAATAGCTTTGAGACAGTCTTTAGCTTGCTGGGTCACTGACCTGCTAAACATTTTCAATACACTAGTTAGTGAATAACGAATGATAATTATTACTGAAAAATGCTGCTTTGAGAAGATTTGACTCATGTAACATCGTTTGCCTGTATTTACATCAATATAAATCTGCTTCTGAAGCCTCTTTGCTTTCCAATGATCTCCAAGGCACGTCAAGTTCAACCTAAGGGTGCCAATATACTATGTACAGTGTAGCTTATATACTAGAGATACAAGTGCACCTACTTTATAACAATGTGCTCTACATAACTAGTAGTTTTATATTCATGTGTCTCTACGGAGAATATATATATATATATACAGTGATGTTTATGAACAAAGAACGTGTCGGGAGTATAATATGATATTGTGTGGTTAATATGGTACTGTACGTCTGCTGGTTCACTATGTACTGCATCATAATGGAGTGTAACTCTACATTAATACATGATATGATTAGAGGTAGCAAACCTATTGCACACAAAAGCTGACACTAAGGGAGGGTCAACTTAAAGTACTTCAGCAGACTATAAATGACTTAGAGGTCAATTAGGGCTACAACAAATGCTATGTAGGTAATAACATTTAAGCAGGAATGGAATTAAAGGATGATGATAAATATATGACAAACGACCAAAACTTTTTGTCATTTCATACAACAGTTATGTTATCCGAATAAAAGTTTAGCCCTGAAATGGGATATATTTTACTTGTTCCAAAAAAATATTTCTATTAACATTACACAGTAACTGGAGGAACATTTTTGCCAGAGGGGATTGAGAAAAGAAGGAGCCTTTTTTTTTTATGGTAGTCAAATTTTATGAATAAATACTAATATCATATCACAAATTTTGCATTTCTGACAAAAGATGCAGAGGTTAATCTTCTAACCAATTTATTGCAAGGAAAATAAGTCAAAAGATTACTCATCAATTGCTTAAAGAATTGAATTAAAACAACTTCATTATACTCGTATTGCTGTTATCGAAACCTTGTGATTTCTTCCCGGACAGAGCTGCATTAATGAGATGTGTTAGTCTGTTACGTCCAGCAGAAAAATGGATGTTAATCTATTATGTAACAGCACAACTGACAAGAAGCAGACGACACTATGACAAGGGAAACATCAAACAATTACCACGACGACGACGATTATTGCACATATTTTAACGCTAGACTTATAACTAACGGTCTAATAGTGTTAGACGGTACAAGCGTTTGGTTAGTTAGACAATACAATGAACACGCCAAAAACCAACATGGCTGATGAAGGCATTCATTTACCATGTTCGTTTGTTTGAGATACCTGAAATACAGTTATAATGGCCCAAAGCAAGGAATCAAAATTCTTGCGATTACAGTAGCGAGTGCCATCTTTCAGCTTACGACAGAACTTACAACCAAATAAGTTCATTCCAAGAATGCTGGAGAAAAGGAAGCAGCAGAAAAACAGTTTTAAAGAGATTGAAGCAGACGTTCAATAGGAAAAGATGACAAGACTTGTAATTTATGAATGTCAAATATGTTTGTCAAACTCTACCTATCACAATAGGTTATATGCATTTGTGTGTTAAAAAGGTTTTTTTGCTTTTTCGATTTATAATTTGAAATCTGAATGAAAGCTAGTTTAACAACTGTGGATGACTTCTGAGTATATCACACCTCCAATCTTCAATTGTATTCATTTGAAAACAGGTGTCCCTATACAGCGAAGTCAAAAACAGCCGATTTTCTTGTCAACATGTAAAGTCTGTTTAATCATTAATGAATGTATTACACTTTAATCATATTAATTAAACTTAACTGTGAATTTGACATTTTTTAACAGTTTAATTGTATCACAGTTTAATGATAATCAAACTCGTATTAAGACATTCAATGAATGCTTCCTTCAAATTATCTAAATTAACAAGTCATATGTGAATGACAAATTAGCTTTCACCATATGCTTTTCAAAACATTAAATATTAACAATTTTAATCTCTTAATCAAAATCAAAGAAACATTCATTGATTGCAATAATTCATAATCAATTCAAATTATTACATTTAATAACACTACACATTTATCACATGTCAAATTTTATATACAAAGTAAAATCATCTGCATTATCTTACATGAATCCTTTCAACCCTATAGAATTTGAATGGAACAGTCCATCTTAAATAATGGACTGTACCAAATGAAGGTCTTATAATTGTAAGAGCATTTTTTTTACAATTAGTTTTTTTTCTCTATTTGTTCAGCATAAAATTAATAAATGATATAACACACAAAAATGTTGTTTGATAACTTTTGGTTGTACAGTATTTTAGAACAATGCCTTATTGCTTTTGTTTTAGGAAATGCCTTTACTTATCAGTAGATAACACGGCATGTAAAAGATATATTTGATTGTCCTAAATTCGTATCTCTTAGAAATGTGCAGATTTTGCAGTTTTTAAATTCTATTCTCATAGCACGGTTGATAATAACTAGATTGCAAAGTAAACATATCTCAGTATTTGTTAATGAAGATTTAAGTTTCGTTGATGACATAACTTTTATTTGTTTGTCATGAGTTTGTGAAAATAATAGACAGTTTCCTTTTACAATAACTACTGTATTCCACCCATGTCCCTTTAAGCGCCCCCTCCCTTATCAAGCGCCCCCTCCCTTATCAAGCGCCCCCTCCCTTATCAAGCACCCCCTCCCTTATCAAGTGCCCCCTCCCTTATCAAGCACCCCCTCCCTTATCAAGCACCAAGGGTCCTGGATATTTGGTAAGATCCATTGCGGGAGAGCATTGCAATACATTTATTCACAGTGTTTGGACTCATAGTACGGTCCCTATAAGTGCCAACTCTACTTGTTCTAATTTCTTAAGCGCCAAGGCACTTTTTAGCTTGAATAGGTACTTGAGCCAAAATACAGAACAATTACAACAGAATAAGATTTTTCTTACACATTCTAATTTAACTTATTTCTTTTACTTTTATCAAACAAGGAAAAAATATAAGTTTCACCCATTGAAAATAAATGCTCTTACATTTTGAACATGTATAAAAGAATCTAATTTTATTTTTGATAATGATCATATAATAAATATGTATGACAACTACAGCACAAAATTAATAGTTACCTGAAGATGAAGATGAAAAGAACAAGGAGAGCAAAGAATGTAGCAACGTTGTCCATAGTTCTCAACATGACGATAAGCTGTCTACGTAAGGCCGGTAAGAAGCGAACCAATTTGAGGATTCTTAAAAGACGGAATGTTCTCAATACTGACAATCCACTGTTTTTGTCTTCCTGTAGAATTTCTACCATACTGTAATTGAATTGAATTCAACTTAAAATGCAGTTTTCGAAGATAAACTTTAAATGTTAAGTAGTATTTTTGTAGTAAAATGGGGTTTCCATAGTAAAACAAACATACTTAAATAGTTTTGTAGTTAAAATAAGGTTTTTGTTGTAAACCTTTCTCTGCAAATATGTGTTTTTGCAGCAAAACCTACTTCTGTTAGATATATACTAAACATATAATTATAATAGCAATAATATCCTTTCTGTCATATTTTCAATTTATGCTGCTCAAAGTCAGATAAAGCTGAAAATATATTTGTTTCAGGTAACATGTACAAAGAGTTATTGGAAGGTGTAAGAAACAAGGATGGGACAGGTAGCTAGGGCCATCTAAAACACACATATTTTTTTAAGGTCCAATAGGGTTACTAAGTTTGTAATGAGGGTAGCTACTGACTCAGTATAGGCAGGTACATGCAACAACAGAAAATAGCCAGGGCCAGAACAAGAGAGGCGCATGATGAGGGACAATTATTCTTCATTCAAAGCACATTTACTCAAGTGAAATTGTACCATTAACTTTTCTAGTTAAACAGAGACTTGTTTACTTTTTCTTACCTTAAAATGACAATGAAACCATCAAACACATTAAATCCATTTTGAATATATCCAAAAGGCCCATAAGCCATCAGTTTTAATACCATCTCCAAGGCAAATAGCACACAAAAGACAATGTTACTGTACTCTATAGCTTCTGTCAACTCTATAGGCTGTGAATAAATAAGAGATTGATTAGGGCTTAACATCCATCTGATTGCATCATCAATTGTTTCATTTGGTATTAAGACCCCACTTTTGAACTAACTATTTTTGAGCCCAGTGCCATGCTTTTTACTAACGTAAATAATCATTTGTTTGGTTGTAACTATTTAAACAAATCTGAATCTTCTTACCAATATAATGCTTCCTGCTAATTTAGTTATGTTGGAATTTGAACGTAATACTTTCACTTTGTCATACTTTGTTTAGCACTTATTAAGAAGCCTGCAATTGTCTAGTGGTGGTCATGAGGCCCCAAATTATTCAGCACCAATCTTGAGACATTCAATTGTTTAGTAATGTTAATGAGGCACCGAATTATTTAGAACTGGTCACAAGGCACCAAAATTGTCTATAACTAGTCATAAGTCACCAAATTGTTTAGTACTGGTCATGAGGCACCCAATTGTTTAGTACTGGTCATGAGGCACCCAATTGTTTAGTACTGGTCATGAGTCACAAAATTGTCTAGTACTGGTCATGAGGCACCTAATTGTTTAGTACTGGTTATGAGGCACCAAATTGTTAAGTACTGTTTATGAGGCACCAAATTGTTAAGTACTGTGTATAAGGCA
>JAUMGZ010161204.1:0-16246 GCA_032359645.1 Pododesmus macrochisma
TTATACAATATATAAAGTAAGCGTAAAACTCATAAGTCGTCCATGATTCTGTTATATAAAACACACAATATCTTAAAAAATGGATGCATATTGAAAGAAATTTAATGGTATTCCATAACCCTCATTCGGGAAATATTCAGACCAATTGCCAAATTATCAATTTTCCCTATTTTAAATATGTGTCGATAGGTACGATACATTATCCAAAACAGACATTTCGGAGATTAGGGTCTCATTAACTAGAAAAACATTAATGTCTGGTTTTTGTTGTTGAATGTGTGTCAAACTGCATGGCTAATCATTCTTAAAAATTGGCTATGACGTCATACTAATGGTTATATTTGAATCTGTCGTTGTACCGCGTTGACTGTTTTGGTTGTTGTTCATTTGTCAAATCCATTATTTCCGTTAATTCAACTAAATGCCATTGTACCTGTTTATCTGTCTAGTATCATAGCACAATGCTCAATCTGTTTAAATAAACTTCTAATATTGTAATTGTATCAATAATCAAGTAATCTGTTAAAACCTGAATAACAACCATTATGGCTTAAGTTCTTTAATCATTGATATCTATATGAATTTTTCATTTACATTTGATAGGCAGACGACCTGGACCAGGGCGCATGCGTGACAGTCAAGGTGTGTACATGCATGAAATTATTTATAGAATACTTCTAAAGAAACATTTTTGTTTAGAGACAACAACAAAATGTTGCTTTGGTAATCTTATATAAACTTGCTAGATAATTTATCCAATACAACATTCAGAAAATTTGTAAAACGCATTGGTATTCAGAGGCAAGCTAGTCTTCTCCCTTATGGAGCTGTTGACTTATGGGATATTTTACCCAAACATGATCAATGCTTCCATATTAAGACAATTCGACGTTCGATAAAAAAACTGGTAATCTGATTATTAATTTGACTTAGCACCGTAGTTAACAACATGTAATTGTACATTTTGAAAGTAATAAAATGTGCATTGGTAACTGAAATTGATATTTTCGTTTTGTAATTTACAGGAGTTGAACCAGGTGATGGACCAGGCCCTGAACCAAGAAGAGGAGGAAGAATGGGTAAGTAAGGTGTTAACTTTTCTCTATCGATATAAGTGTAATAGCAGCATACATCTTCAATTATCGTAGGTTGTGTATAAGTTTAAAACTTCCAAATTATATACACTAGGGGATTGGATTTGATATAAACGCAATACAAATATAAATCGCCACTAATCATACGTTGTTTAGACAATTGTTTACTACCTTATTGGATATGAAACCAAGGAAGCTGTTACCATCTTTATGTCATTGTATCCTCTTTAAATTGAAATGAGGTTGCATCAATATAGATTTAATTACATGTTTATGTCATACACATTAAAGTTTTGAATTTTTCCTGTACACTGCAGTTTGTTCTAGTAATCACCCCTATAACAATAAAAAAACCCTCTTAACCAGGTCCCATCAAATCTAATTACACTTATCTTTACCTGCATATAAAGACCACCTCCAAATAAAGACTACTTTTTTCTGGTCTCTTGGGTGGTCTTTATACACAGGTTTGACTGTACTTCACTTTACGTTCTAAAGATTGTATTCAACTAAGCAACACTATATTCAACATGTATTTATATTATAGGAGGTGCTGAAGGCGGACCAGGACCAATGAGAAGGGGAGGAAGAATGGGTACGTTATCGTTATGTTACGTAAAACATAAAAGCATCAATAAATGTTATGTCTAGTATTGTTAGGTGAATTTTTGCAAGATTCACATCTCAACTTCTACTTTTCTGTAGATAATGTCAATAATGGTTAGATATATGTTGGTTTTTTAAAACTGTAACGACATATCAAGACATGCTTTCAGATGTTGTTACCGCATCAGCTCTAGAGCAGTAAATCATAAAAAGTGTGTATTCATAATAACCTCATTTATTTTTGGGCGCATGCATGCTAAGATCCAAATGTTTTATGTAAGTCAATGGCGACAGTTTCAAAGTTTGTTTCTTCCAGACTTGAGATAGCAATTACTTTATTTAATATTATATAAAAAGGTTATCCTTTAATAAACATTTTCAAAATATTACTTTTCATATTTAAATCTCATGATCCGAAAAATGTTTTTAGAAATGGACTTTTTAAAATTTGAAATACAATGTACACCATATTTCCTGCCGGTTATTTTTGTAGGTCTCACAAAAGGGATAATTCTTCCTTATTTCAATAGTCCTGTTAAAACAGTATTTGGTTCATAACGAAATAAGATTTTAAACTTTGCAATTGTTTTCGCGGACTCTAGGACGAGGTTCTCTACGAACAGAATATTGGCTTTCCCTTTATAGAAATTTATCAATTTGTTTTTATTATGATGTTTTGTTGCGACAGGACCTGGCGGGCGTGGACCCCGTGGACCCAGCGGTCCTGGCGGTCCCGGCGGTCCCGGCGGTCCCGGTGGTAGAGGAGGACGATTTGGCGGAAACCGACAAGGAAGAGGTACATCGACATTTCATTTAAAATTAACTAACATCATTTCTATGTGCAGTAGATTTCGTCATCTGTCAATACGTATTTCAATGTTGTAAAAACACATACTTAGGCTCACAAGGGTATACGTTTAAATCATGTGTACTCTTATTCATTCATTAGATTTGTGTCTACCAATAACACAAATATACGTTTTATTGTTATTCTTTAGTTGAAAACAGATCATCTACATTATTTGTAATACAGGTCTTTGGCAGGGTACACGGGCCCATGTTCCCTGTCAGAATCACATGTACCCTTCGCCTCTAACTCAGAGTATATAATATTCTGACAGGGAATATGAAAACGTTTACCCTAACAAATACATGTAAAGCGAACTTGTGATACTGCAAAGCCATTCATAAATTTGAAAGAGAAAATTTCCTCGCATCTACGTAAAAAATGTCAAATGTTCTTCGTCTAACAGCTGTTCGTCACCATTCCGATACAGCTTTGTAATGAATTACCTCCCTTATAGCGCAAAATAGCACATGCATTTATGTACGTCTTCAAGATTAATAGCATAGCCGTATGTACCCTGGCATGTTAACCAATCAGAATACGACATTTATATTTGCAGTATGAAAAAATATATAATGTATCTTCTCTGGCTTTGTAGTTTTCTGTTTCATATCAACCAATGTTCTATTGAATCATTAAACAAAAACTTGCCCAACATATTTAAGAAGAGTTTGCTAAGAAAATAAAGCAACGATATTGCCTTCCTTTTTTATGTAACACCTCCAAAAACACGCACTTATTTCATCATGTTGTGTCGTATATACTAACATTGGATCGTTTCTACCTATATAACACAAACTCGAAAAAGTAATAAAATTATAAAATTGTTCTATATCTTAAGGACAAAACAATTTACTGCAATTTAGTAGATAAACGTATCTTAGAAATTGTAATGCATAGATATGGAGAGGCAAATTAAAAGTTTAACTTCTACAGAAAAACAAAAATTATACAAGCAGGATCTATTCTAAATAAAACCATTTTCACAAGTACAGCACGCATCAAAATAATGATTAACAATAAAGATAGTAACCATGTCAACCTAACGACTCCGTGGATGTGATATACACATTTTTGTCTAATGACAAGCAACGTAAAGTGTTCAATATTTGACATAAGTAGCTACTTACTACAAATAATTATCATGGTTTAAAAGACTGGTCATTAGAGTAGAGAGTTGTTGTATACTCATACGCTTGCGTCATAAAATTATTTGTAAATAGGTTAAAACTCATGCTATACCATGTTCGTTTATTAACCATACCACATCGTAATTAGATTATGAATTGGTGGTCTGATACCCAAACATACCGTGTCTTTAAATCTTGTTTGTTAACTTACTCGCGGTATTGATAATTATGGAAGGCATGTGCCCTTTATCTAACAAATGTCCATTAAAGATTACAAATCTTGAATATCATTACTGTTCAAAAGAAATAAAACAATTAGTTATGTGCACGTGCTCATTTGTTTATTTATGTCAGTTGTTGTTGTTTGTGTTTCGACGCTTGTTTACTGTACTTTTGTATGTATTTCATATTTGTATTGCAGGAGAAGCTAGACTCAGTAAGTCACATTGTACTGAACGTCATACTGTAAAGTACAATTTGTCTACTTCAGTAATGTGTTACCTGTTTAAATATTATTGAAAAAGCAACACTTGTTAAGCGCAATTTTTCGTTTAATTAAAAGAATTACTGTAAAAGTATGTATATTACCGCTGTCAAATTTTACCGCTACAGCCTTTGTAAGACATATTTGTGCAATCACAAATAGCGTGCGTAAGCCTATATTAATTTATATATATATGTTAAATTTTAGCGATGTACATGAATTAGCGCTTTAATATCAGCGCAAAAAGCGCTAAAATAAGAATACCACTAAAATGTGTACGTTTACAGTAATTCAAAGAAGAGCAAAATGTGATTTACAGTATGATTAAGCCGTACATATGATGTGCACTAATTGTATTCTAGTAGTGTTTTATTTCACTGTATTTGCTTATAATGTATTGTCACGCTTTCATGTTAACGTGTATTTAATTGCAACATGCATGTGTATTATCAATATATTTTGATTTTATAAACACTTACACTATGGAATGCACTGATTCAATTAATTTTATATACACTAAATATATGTTCCCCCCAAAAGACCGCATTCATGTTTGAGGTGTACGTATACAAAAGATACATGTTCAGTAGAATTACACGTATTTTTTTTAATATAATTTCACGATCAAAGTTAGTAAAACAACCATTTTACCTATAAATTTGCAATCTGAAAAAATTGAGCATTACATGAACTAGAAGTACGAGAATAATGGTTAATAAAGTTTCAAATTATAATATAATTCAATTTACTGAGTATGTCCTTTCGTTGAGTCCTGTTAGTTTTATTAAAATTATACAGTGACAAAGTCCATGCCAGCACAAGTCAGAAAAAACGTAGTACGTCTCACTGTAAAATGGCCATACATGTAGTTACGCTTAAGAGTTAAATATTGTATATTCTTGTTGTATAATGATATATAAGTCCGGAAGCTTTAATCCTTCAATGATTAAACATAATATTCTCACAACATAGGGGATATGAATGATAGCTTGTTGAATGCTGAGAAACATTTACATGGTTGTATTTCACTAGAACCTCTGATAATATTCAGCTAAACTTTCCACAAGTTTTAAGCTATTTGTGATATACATATAATCCCGTAGAAACAGATTGTTGGTAAGGTTTATATATCGGAAACGAAAGTTAATGACAGTATACTATGCTGAATAAAACACTCTCTTATAATACCTTGTACAGTGCAATCAGCTCTTACGACGACCACCTCTATAAAAAGACCATCTGTCCATAAAGACCACTTAAATCAGGTCCATTGAAGTCAAATTACACTTAATTTTACCTGTATATAAAGACCTCCTTCATATAAAAACCACTTCTGTGTCTCTCGGGTGGTGTAACTGTATTAAACACATAGCGATAAAAATTGTAATATAATATGAAATGACTGCTTATCACTATATAATATTCTAATTAAAAGTTTATCTTAAAGTATACTTTGCTTGGAAACTAGCATGTTATAATATAAATACTACTTCATATATATTGATTTTCATTATTAGCTTGCTCCTTCCATTATCGTATTGCTTAGTTAGAATCTTCCGTTTATACTTCTGTACACTTTACTACCAATTATGTTATATCTACGAACTGTACAAGTGCTTGTACATCTTAAAGAAATATAATACTTGTGTTTGGTTTAACTTGATAATAATACTGTGATAGTGAATGTTTCATGTTTTATATATTTTTGACATGCAGTACTAATTATATAAACATGATTACGGTATGCATTCCAACTCTTGGAAGCATCGATACATCGATTATTATGTTTATAATATATGTAGTGATAATATATTTTGACATTCTAGTTTTTCAACTATCTGAGCAATATATGCATACATATTTATAGTTCGAGTTTGTGAAACCCTAGAGTTGTTAATGTAAAAATGTTGCAAATAATTGAAAATTCATTTAGTCTTTCTCACACATCTTTTTTGTTGCTGTAAAATTACGAGTTAAAGGTGAATTTGAATACCAAATAAATTTCCTATAAACATCATACATAGGTTTATATATTTTCCAGAACATCTTATGTAAATTCGAACATGAGTAAAAACGAACAATGTTTGAGTGTGTCTTTATACGTTAATGTAACCGTGTACACTGTTTTTAAGGATACCTAAACTTAAAGTTTCATTTACGCTTTTTTTAAAACATAACATCAGTAAAAAAGGATGGGTTGTCAATGCTTTTAATAATGTTAATTTCAAAATACTTTCAGTACGAACAAGATTAGAAAGGAAATACGGTTTTTAAATCCATTTATTTATATATGATTAAAGACAAGATGTATTTAATCTTTATAAAAGAGTTTAAGAATGTAACATGGCCTAATTGAGTATATATTATATGTTATAGGTCGAATGATGCAACGAATGATGCGAGAACAAATGATGCGAGGTTTGCTATATTTTAATTTTCAAACATTGTTATATGTTTAAACTTTATTTATTTTAAAACGATTGAAATTCAAGTTATTACAACTTATGTCGAAATCTCTCTCCTTGGCACGAATAAAAGCGCGAGTGAGAACAACCGGGATGCCAGGCGGAAACCCACGTGTTCAGGTTGACTTTTCTGTAACATCCCACTTATGACACCACGTATCGAACCCAGGCCGCATTCGTGAGAAGTGAACGTCTTAACCACTACGCGACCTGAAAACTGGCCATTGTTATAAAACAACATATAATGGTCTCGAACATTTTGAAAAAGAAAGATGTATACATGTTGTCTTATACCAATACATTTTTAAAATGTATGGTAATGTTTTTTACATTTTATGGTAAACAAGGATAAACTATACAAAAAAAACTTATATGCTTTTTATTTTAGTCTTTGAAGATGTATAATTAATGATGCAATATCATGTACTATCGATACATTTGATAAGGAATATATGATACCGACAATCTAAAGGACGCTGTATATGCAAATAGAAACCTCAATTATTGAAAAACGTTTTCATGGTATGTGAAGACATTTAGGAGTATACTGTTTTACATAGTGTTATAATCAAGAGTATAGTTTATCGGATATAAATTTGGTCAATTTCAAAGAATGTTGACTCAACTATTTAACCAGAAAATACATTTTTCACTTACACTTTTTTTTTACAATAAGTAGGTAAAGTGTTTTGCTATTGCTTCATAGCTGATATCAATGTAGAAACAACTATTATGTTTAGGAAATAAAAATACTCTGTAAAGCTAATGTCTTCTTAACGTTTCCGTAATAACTTAATTACACCTGCCTTGTTTATGTGCGTGTTCTTAAATCGTGTTGCTTTATATTCCTATACAGCTAGAGGTATTGACCCCCCAGATCCACCAGAGAGACCGGGACAAGGAGAAGGTAAGAAAATATATAATACAAAATACAATCTGAAACATGCCTCCGATAAATATGATATTTTTAAGTGGACAGAACCAATACTCTGTGTGAGACACACCGTCCCAAACCCTAGATCTTGCTCAAAGCTGCTGCATTAATAGACGATAATAGTGAAATTTAATTTAAAATAGACAAAGCTACAGAGCCAAAGGGGAAACGGTAAAAAAATGTCACGATAGTTATGATGTACACAATCCATACCCAAACAATAATACACAATTGTCTTGCCAAAATTTTAAAATGTGCGCGTAGTCAAAGCAGGAATTTTTAAACGGATATAATATATCAGAAATTTGTATACATTTGGTACCAAGATCGGTTCCTCAATTTGTATGTTGAATTAATGTAATGATTTGGGTGTTAATATTTCTATATTTTTTAGCAGTAAATGTGAAATATCTCTTAAGAAAGCATATATGAGAAATGCTTTGACACGTGACATAGGGTTACACACATATACCACGTCCAAATAATATAGAATGATAAGAGTCATAAAAACGTGACACATATCTATCCTATGCGTTATGCAATTGGAATGAAAAAAACCCAAATTGAAATGGCATAGCAGTACATGCTGAACTAATACTCAAAGACGTAAATCTTAATACCGCATGATTTGTCTACTTATAGTCACATTTTTAACGTTTCAGAATAATTAAAAATGTCCATTAAACATTATATTTAATTAAAAATGTCCCCTATGTCATCAATTATAACCTAGAATAACATACTTGTAATAAGGAAGCTACATAAATCAGGAGGTCCATTGCCTTACTACTGCTCTCTGATTATGTACAGGTGGTCCTTATAATTGTACCCACCTGCATTCAATTCACAATAGAAAACGACGCCTTGTACTTTGCATCGCTGGCACAGTTGGATCTTTTATACATAGGATGTTAACTCTCACGCATATATTGATATTTTCTAATCTTCTTTCAACAGCTATGAATAACATGCTGATGATGGGTAAGTGATGCTTATTGTTTCAAACTGACTATATCAACGACATGCTTTATGCATAAGTAAATTCAAAGCAGCAAATTATTTCAAACTCATTTTAAAACAATCTATACGCGCAATGATAACGTGGAATTCTAAAAACAAATTTTACCATTGAGAAATTCTGTTTCTTCAATTAGAATAATATGAAATATATCAATCTACTTATGATTACAGACATAATGATAACACTTAAAAATAACTTTATTAATTCCTTTGTTAGAATTGAAAATGTTATAATCGACATAAAATAAATGTATGCTACACATCAACAAATTGTCATGCAATAGACAAGTGTAGGTTTACAAAAATCTACATTGGTATATGTGGAGACAAACAAATATACCGACTTAGAGCGACCATACATCTTAATGTTGTTTATGCTGGAATTTGAAGTTCAACTGCTGTGTGGTGTACCAACCTTCCTATTTCATATATGGTTAAAAATATATGTATAATATATAACTTGCAATGTATAACTAAAATTGACAACATCAAGAAAGAATAACATATTTTCAAAAGTTGACTTTGCCGGCAGTTGTTCATCAAGGATAACAACACTTTTCCTTTTCATATCTTAAATAACAATATAGGGCCACTTAAGTTGCGATAACTTCTGCCTGATCCCTTTGTCAATATTTAAGACAAAAGAATATGTTTAAACTAATAACAAGTAACACCTTAAGTAATGAAAAACCCCAGAAATCACGAAATGTCATACGTCATGTATTACATTATACACAATGATAAGGATAAAGCATTGCTTAACAAGCACAAATGACGTAACAAGGTTAAAGGAAACCTTAACATATGAAACTAAACATATTTACCTAGTGCATCTCTAATTGTACTAAGATCATGTTGCTTAAATTTTCCGAGGCGAGAGTTGTGTCAAAAATTAAGGTTGAATGAAAATAGAAATGCTATAAAAGGATGAACCAATGTATCGTTTTTTTTTTTTTTAAAAAGCATCGACCGTCGTGCAAGTATTGTTCACTGTAGTACATTTTTGTATATACTTATGTTTTCATGATGGATTGATTGATTAATTAATCTAACAAATCGACAGTTTTGGTTTCAGTTATTTTCAATAATTGTTGTTCAAAATAGTGTATGCTTATACTAAAAACTGGTATGTTTTAATGATAGATTGATTGATGATGAATCTAACAAATCGACGGTTTGGGTTTCAATTATCTTAATACCTATATGCAAATGTATGACAACCTTTGAATTATCCGCAAATTGGATTTTTACAGAGCTGTTTTTATGTATCTCGTATATTCACAATGGCTGCATACAATCGTGATGTATATTTCGTTTTGTTTTTACGTCATTTTAAAATGCTATCCATGTAAGCATTCGATAGAACATGTCACATACGTTCTAGTCATAGTGCCTCCTTTTATTTATATTGTTTGTCATGATTTGCTTAATATGTGCTTCACGCTTTGTTAAATATTTGTTAAATGTTTTCCATCAATGGTTCTTGTTATACACGATCCAAGCTTTATTGCTAAATGTTAATTGTTGCTCATGTAATCAGTGTATGCTTTGTGTCTTATTAATGTTCAGGTCTGCTAGGATCCATGGGAGGTAAGTGATTTTAAGAGATACACTCTTATTTAAGTTATTCAAATGATAAAACAGTTACACATCTTGTAAAACCATCTTTTATTCGATTATTAGAAGACTTAATAATGTTTCAAACTCTTCTTAAATAATTCATATTGTTGTCAGATAATAAGCACATGATAAATGAAGAAATATTGACATTTATTTAATATTATGATTCATTAAATATGTATGTGTTTTTCTATCAATTAATTACATACTTTTACATGTGTGAATTTTTTTTTCATAGACACATTACTAGAATTATGCCTTTAATCAAAGGAAAAAACATTACAATTTTCTAATCACTAATGCAAATACTATAATGTGCAATGGACACACTGTTATCAGATTACGTAAATGGAATACTTTTATTGAGGCAGCGATAATTCAAACACGCACATAGACGCCAGTACTTATGCATACACAATGTAGAAAACATTTGTTGAACTGCTTGTTTATCATTAAATCATACGTTATTGATATTAAAAAAGTATACGCATTTATATTTATATATATTTAAAAAATGTATATTGTTTATTTCAAGGTGCAGGAGGGGGAATGAATGGTGCTGGTGGTACGGGAGGAGCAGGAGGAGCCGGAGGAATGGGCAACATGGCTGAACTGCTTAGGAGTATGGGGGGTAAGTAAACTAAAACGACAGATGTACGAATGAGTTTACCCTGAGTATAAGATATATTATATAATAATTATTTATAATCTGCAATTTTGTTCTCAGTTATTTTCAAACGGTTTTCATCAAAGTACAACAATATATATCGATACAATTAAAACCGTTTTTCCTCAAAATGAGGTACAAATCTATACATTTAACAAGTTACCAAAATTAGTAAAATCGCGATTGTACAGAATAAGAATTAATCCTGTAGTCTTGTTACAATTTCGGTAGATTTGTCGTGAAATCAATAAAGATAACACGGTGTTTAAGTTCACGCGGTCGAATAATCGTCCAGTAAACACTTGGATTATACAAATTGACATTTTGTAAGTATTCAGGAATTTCCGTTATATTTAATCTTTTCTGAATTCTAGCAGTAGTTGCATGTTGCATTGAATAGTGTCATGCTAAACATAGTTAACGCCTAGATTAGTGATGTATATGTGTTAATAGAACATGTTGACCTAAATGATTGAAATATTACATGACTATTAATGTTACAATTGTTTTCAGGAAAATATCTTCCCTTATTAAGCTTTCTAGACAAGCGTATGTTATCGTGTCACTTTAACACTTGAAAATATTTTAAACAAAATAGCATAAGATATATGATATACGTATGGTTGCTGCTTTCATACGAGAACTGTTATGTTGTGTAATATATTTTATGGTTTTATATATTTTTTCAATATTTCATGAACACAATAACACGTTACACGAGTAAAACAATATATACAGGTATGATTCATTTATTACTCGCTTATATATTAAAGAATTTATAAAAAAAACTAAAATACGGACGTATAATGCTATCTCTAAATTAGGATGTAATATAAAGAAGAAGAAATAGAATCAACAGAATAAAGGTTATTGACAAACAAACAACAGCTTCTTCAAAAAGTCACCACCCGAACTAGCAAAGGGAGACGAGCATTTAAAAATGACGTCAAACCAACAAAAACGGTGACAAATTATATTAACAACTTCACCAGAATGGTTTGAGGAAAACCTCACATACATACGCCAGGTATCATGCTTGTACAGTAATACAGTCTACTATCTAAATCCACTTTACACGGGATTAGGAAAAGCGATGTTCAGTCAACTAAGTTCAATGTATCAAGTACTTTTCAACTTTCTTAATATAAAAATAAACATTTTTGTAAATTACATACATAGCTTCAGTTCATTTCAGCACAAGTTTCGTAAAAATGCATAACAGAATAGATCTGCAATGCAAGTTTCAAATCACACAA
Organism: Pododesmus macrochisma; assembly: GCA_032359645.1. NCBI lineage: Eukaryota > Metazoa > Mollusca > Bivalvia > Pectinida > Anomiidae > Pododesmus > Pododesmus macrochisma. The sequence goes on from JAUMGZ010161204.1 coordinate 12,124, forward strand.
AGAAAATCTTACAAAAAGCCTTGTTATGAAATACGTTTAAATCATCTATCTGAGATAGAAGTTTAAGCACAGCTATCATAATATACATATACAGTTAAACTTGTATAAAGACCACCGAAGGGAACCAAGAAATGTGGCCTTAAAAGACAGGAGACCTTTCAATACAGGTTCAATTTAGATATAATATGAAGAGAAAGAAATCTTAAAATTCTGGCCTTTGAAGACAGGTGGTTGTTAAAAAGAGACGGCCTTTAAGGCAGGTTTGCCTGTATATAGTAAATGCTCTTAATTGTACTGCCATAAACTACGTACTCGGATACACTCTTATATGTATTACATACAAGATCCGTGTATGCATCTTTCGATACACACCAGGTCTCTAAGAATATGTTATAACGTTGAAGTCTTTTTGACAATATAATATCGCGAACAGGTATGGGCGGAATGGGCGGAATGAACGGAATGGGAGCAATGGCAAGCATGTTCGGAGGAGGAGGTTCAGGAGGAGAAGGTCCATCAGGAGGGATGGGAGCGATGAACCCTATGATGGCCATGCTTAATGGCGGCGGCGGCAGTGGGATGGACATGATGTCGATGTTAGGAGGAGGCGCCGGTGGAATGTCCGGAAGTAGTATGCCGGGAATGGGAATGAACATGGCTTCAATGATGAATGCCATGGGTGGAGGTGCACAGTCAGGTAGAGAACAACAGCAATCTCTTACCGCTTCTTTACGTGCTTCTTCTGCTGCTGGTGAAACTAAAAAAGCTGCTGGTGAAAGTAAAAAAGAGGCAAAAACAAACACAAAAAAAGGTATATCGAGATTATAACCAGGTGACATTAAAAACAACTAAGAATAAACGTATATCGAGTTTATAACCAGGTAACATTAAAAACAAACAACAATAAAGCTATATCGAGTTAATAACCAGGTCAAATTATAACAAACAAGAATAAAGGTATATCGAGTTTATAACCAGGTAACATTAAAAACAAACAAGAATAAAGGTATATCGAGTTTATAACCAGGTTACATTAAAAACAAACAAGAATAAAGGTATATCGAGTTTATAGCCAGGTTACATTAAAAACAAACAAGAGTAAAGGTATATCGAGTTATAACCAGTGCAAAGTGATGCCAAACAAAACTAAAGGTATATCGATATCATAACCAGTTATAAAAACAAAAACACAAAAGGTATATCGAGCTTACAGAGAATTCAACGAAAAAACAAACAGAACAAAAGGTGTATCGAATTTAGAGCCGGTTCTAGGGATTTGTTTCTTCAAGAAAAATTTCATCAATTATGAACTGGAATGAATATTTTCATATAAATTCGTATGAACGAAAATAAACCCCCAAAAGTTGTATCCCTTTTATAGCCGATTAAACGCAGACACACGGACACGGGTTCGGAGGCTTTAAGATAAAGTTAATAACGTATGAATGAGAATGCCTTTAATCGTAAACAATGTTTAGGAATATTTAAAATCTATCAAAGGATCTGAAGTATTTTTACTCCGTATCCGCTTACTATGTCCAAATGTCTTTGGCATTCAAGGCATTCGATTGCTCCAAACGTTCGGTACTTTGCTACAAACATAAAACACTTAAGTTCAGCATTATCCGTCATCATTTCTCAATGTTCCCCATGTGCGACTTATGAAAAAACTGTCCAAAATTTCTGAAATTGGCTTATAGGATATATAGGCAAATTCCGAATGAGATGAAGGGTATGTTTGAGGCAAAGTAACGCAGTTTGAAAGCAATCGAGTTAGAGGTAAAGCCTTGAACGGAAAAAACATTTGGACATAATAAGTAGGTACGGAATATTGATGAAATTCATGGAGGATGACTAAGAAGGACTATTATGATAATAAAGTACTTCAACTTCATCAACGGATAAGTGGGATGTAAACTAGATAGATCATAATTGTTTAACATATGCAGTGAGGGTAGATCACACTGTCAAAAACCGTTCAACAAATAAGATTTTAGATACTAAATTGTCACTGATTGTGAAGACTAAAATCATAAGAAGCCGTATCATATGGCAATTTTTAAACTTTGGAAAATTTGATGTAAACTCAGCTTTACACTAACTCAATAAAGGCCTATTTTTTACTGGCATTGTAAAACACATAATAAGAATGACGCATGAATATAATGGTGTTAAGCTGTTTTTTTCATGGTTTGGGTCTACATATGCAAGTCGTGTCAAATGCTTTTTTCGGTGCATTATTATAACAGATTAAATCGCAAATTATCACATACAACTGTAACAATGAAGTACGTTTGACTACCTATGTAGACACCCTGCTTAAAAATTTACAGCGATTGTCAATATGACTTTGTATGTTGTCATGTTCAAAAAAGTCATTGAGTTATTTAAATAAAATCAAACAATTACACATGAAACACCGGAATACATTAATCACCTCTTTATCCTGTCATATTGTTTAGCTGTATTAATTTTATTCTAGACTGGTTCTCTCCGTCAAGGCTGCGCTACGCAAAACATAGACAAATAGCTAATAACCATGTTTGATGTTGGATTGGTTGGTTTCAACTTCCGTTGTCAAGTTTTTTTCGAAAAACATCTTTCTTCTATGACGTCATAATATTAGTTTATTAGGGTTTAACGTCACTTCCAGAATATTTCACCGATATTAACAACGCGCGAAATATGCACATATCCCTAGAGTAGGGAGTACAAACACCAACTCAAGATGGTTATTAGCTACCTGTCTTTGTTAAGCGGAAACAACCATAGGAGAGAGAGAGAGAGAGAGAGAGAGAGAGAGAGAGAGCAACAAAGGGAGAGAACCAGTCTATAAATTTATTTATGTTTGATGTTCTATCATCAACGTCATCAAAGTATTTCGATTGATGCTCAATGTTCCTGTACCTAAAGCGCCGAAGGCAGCAATACCATCATTACAACATATACTAGATTATACAAAGCAAACGTTGGTACAGTTTGGAGAGACCGAACATTAAAACTTATATCTACAGTTTACGCTTAGCAATCGAACCGTTTGGGCAACAGCATCAATATGCGAGATGGACGAGAAAATAATACCATGACTCAAAACTAAGATTCCACACAGCTAGTTAACATATATGGAATATCAGTACAAAGCATAGCATACTGTAATATTGCTATAACTACTCTCACAGTAACTTGATGGTTCGTTTAACAATATAGACCAAAGCGTGTTGACATCGCTGTAAAGATAACTTATAGCTTGCTTCTGGTGAGAATATTTTGATTATTGTAGTCGACTTGTATAACTTAATAGAATTAACACAAGTTGCGTGATTATCGACATGCATTTGAAAATTTTTTAAAATGAAATATACATAATTCAACTGTTATATTTTACTATTCTGAACTTTGAAATACGTATACAAGTTAGCACACACAACATATTCTAATGTTCTCATTAAAGTATTAAAATCGTCTGTAACAGGCTCCGGAGAAACACCCGCAGGGGAAACACCCACAGGGGAAACGATACCAGAAAAACCAGCCATGAGTAATAGGGGTACAACTAAAAATCCTGCAGGTAATTCGATCAGCCGAACCTTTTTAAAAAATATGCAATTTGTTTCTGTGCGCGTGCGTGTGTGTGTGTGTGTGTCAACGTGCGCATAAACATATATAAACATCAGTTTAAATAGAACAATTTAAGTAAAAACACAACAACAGAAGACAATCTTAATATAAAAATTCACTATCACGAACCCGATGATTATATGAAAATAACATTTTTGTTTCAAGCCATGAGGCCTTCCTTAATGAGAGGTATGGGTGGAGGTATGGGCGGAATGGGCGAAGGTATGGGCGGAATGGGCGGAGGTATGTCAGGACTAGCAAGTAAGTATTCTAACTACACATATTCAAACGTATTTTACTTATTAATCGGCGCAGTGAATATACACATTAAGCTGCAGAATAACATATCAACTAATATATAAATCTTAAATTCAATTCGTACCTATTAACCTGTATGCAATATATGCCATGTAAGCGTATTTTAAGTGTGAACCAGTAGTTGCATGCATTGCGCTAAACGCCATTTTACTCAGTGTACTTTGCGTTCAGCATTTATTAGTTTGCT
>JAUMGZ010161215.1:0-16245 GCA_032359645.1 Pododesmus macrochisma
GGGCCCAAATGGGGGAAAATTTGATAAAATTTCAAAAATCTTATAAACTAGAAGGCCTATAGTGCATAATGCTTTGGATTTGAAGTAACTTTAGGGCATGGAGAACCAACTTTGTTCAAGGAGTGTGGACCTAGGATAAAAAAAATTCAAATGCCAATCCGGATGGACGTTAAGGCCCCATGTGCCTCTTGTTTACTTCACCTCCAAAACTAATTTAAACCAAAATTGGTAGGAAGCATTCCTAGGTGATCATGAAGTGATTCATATTTGTTCAAATGAAAAGGAGTCGATAGCTAACTACATACATGTATGTAGTGGGCTAAAAAATGGGGAAACTTTAAAAAACAAAATTCAAAAATCTTCTAATAAACTAGATGACCCAGAGCTTATTTAATGATTGTCTATGTAGTATTCTTGGGGCATAGCGGGAAGGCGCAAGTTCAATCCTTATATTAGTTCCTCTGGTGTGTCAAACCTGAGATGTCTGTCAATCCTAACAGTGTCCGGACTGGGTGAGTTTTCCTGTGTTGTGTTAAATTGAGCTGCAGGCTCCACTCCTGGTAGAACCCTTATGTCAATTCCTTTAAGTTTCAACTTTGCTATTCAAATTGTGTAAATTTTTTGCCCCTTGCTATGTAGAATAAGCACTCGGCATATTGGGTAGAAGATCAACTGATTGGCTGGCTGGCTCGTTGTCAGGATAATTTGACACAGAGAATTGAAGTACGTGTATCATGTAAATGTGTCTGTGGTGTGATATTTCAGTGAGACATGTACAATAACATGCTTGATTAATTTAATGGAATAAAATTTGTTTTTTTCCAAGTGACAGAAAATATTCAAGAACATCTCGATATTTGTTGTACATGTATATGTTTATGTCAGATAGCTGTAGCTTTACAGCAGTGTAAGATTTAGCTTAACGTTTCACTCAGGTACGGTACATTGTAGTTTCTAGATTTGCAAGATGTGCATTGATCCATGATCATGAGTATTAAACTTCTAGATCTGTCTGCGTGCAAATTGATTTTGTATTACTGCAAAAATCAATAGTTAGGGCTGTAATAACATTCTTGTTCAGTGCATTCAGCAGAGAACACACTGCAGCAGCCGTAACTTACATTGCTATGGTAACCTGATCACCATGGCTACAGACAGCTTATGATCAGGGTGGCTTTTAAACAACAAAGTAACGAAGATCAATAACTGCCTTGATGAGTCTATTCCGACAAAGCTATCTCTTCTATTTTTATATCTTTCCAACATTGGTTCTCATTCCATGGCTGCGAATAAGGCTGCTGCAATTCAATAATAGTTCTATTCTGAGCCAAAGTAATGAAGACAAAAGATGAATTGCAATACAAATTACAATATTATGAAGCACAACTAAAAATGCAATAAAAGGGCTAGCAAAGTTATATAATCACAAAATAACTTAAAGTGTCTGTTTCTCTTTCTTTTGCTCGTGTTTGTGGAAGCTTTGGAGGATTAAGGTTTAATTTTGTTTGGTTTCGCCTAGTCATAATATTGCATTGTATCGCAATCATCAAGATTGAGCTTATAGACAACATTTACAGGAAAGGTGACATAATAACAAATTACCAATTATCTGCGTCTTATACAGTCCTGAATCATTTGTTTTTAGCTCTGAGAAGAAGACATGTTATCGACTTTACACTCCCTAGGGTGGAATTAGTCTTGCTAAAGTTATCAATATTCAAGTCAGACGTTGTTTACCAAATTTCTCTCCATTCATCGATAGAGAGCTAGATCAGCGCTTTTAGCGACTGTTACAGACTCTCTTCATTCATCAGTTGGAGCTAGATCAATGCTTTTGTACATGTAGCTACTGTATGTGTAAGCAGGTTATATAGAAGGTGTACACAGCTTTAAATCTGTGTTGGTATGCGAGGAATGTTGAAATCTGAGACTGGCTGAAAGGAGGGTACTTCACAGATAGTGGGATGTGCTCCCTCCAACTGTTTCAGCTGCTGTGCTTTAGTGATGAGGATATTTACATATTCATGACCACAGCTGGTTACCATGGAAATGATTACTAGTGTCTATATGTATTTACCTCACAGAAGATTTTGCTATTTTGTAGATATGCCATAGATACTGTTTCTTGAAGTATTTTGTTTTGGTTGAAAACAAATCAAAATCATTTGAAGATTAACAAAATTACTCAATTGACAGGGAAAACACATACACAATGATGTACAATGTATATTTGAAGTAATTGTACAATAATCAAACAATATTAACTAGATCATTAGTGGATTGCGCATACATGTCAACAAATCCAATCATCAATTTTTACAATGCATGAACGCAAATTCATATATAAAGATTTCAATGTGCAAATTTATGTAAATTATTTCTATATACAAAAATTTGAATTGTTGACAAAATTAACAAAACAAAGAATAAGGCATGTAGGAATTGAAGATCGTTAATTGACATTATGACAGAAAAACGGAGGTATTAAAATATTACAGCAGCAAAAATGTACATCGTACTTGATGATCATTCAATTATGAAAGAAACAGAAATGTCAAGAACAATTTCAGTGTACAGGTTTACCAGCAGAAAAACTTGACCGATGAATAGGTGTCCGTTTCTGGACAACCACCCCGATTTATTTCTGGTTGTACTAGGAGCTCTGTTGGTAGTGTATCTCGTGTATTATGGATTGTTCTGTTTTATACTGTATCTACTCTACCTGAACCAAAGACAGAGAAATAGACAAAATACTATAGGTAAATTATGTGCTAAGGTAAATATGGCATGTGCAATATTAATGTAACACAATTGTACAAATCTGAAATCATAAAATTCACAAATTCATTGTTTTGATAACAGCACAATTTTTTTTTTATTTACTGTTTTCTTGCATTAAGTTTTATATACAAAGGAGCTGACTGTATTGTGTCTGGTTTCTGGTTTTGATTTTTGTTTAAGTTCAATTCATATATTTTTGAAATGTAAAACTTAATAGTGTTAAGTTGACTAATTCATAGTAGATAGGTTGTCTGTAATCTGTAAACCCATGCCAGTCACTCCTAAAATTTATTTCTATAACATACATTGTATAAGGTCCGGTTGACGTTACCTTTCATACCGTTATATTATGCAAAATCAAAAAATATCTCTTACATTGTTGGAGTATCCTAAAACTGACAGTAGATGGTGAAATCCATTGTTTTGGAAGAGTCTAAATGTGATTTTAGGGGTCCATGGGTTGATGAGGATCAGACAGTGACTGTGTTGATGAGTAAGTGTTGATGATTCTGACCTTGGTTATTATCTGTACACACCCATTGATATATACTACTACATATATATACTAAGTATACTATCTCTTACTGTCTGTAGGCACCCACATACAAAGTACATACTACTGTGTATACTATCTCCAGATGTTCCATGTGTAGAGCCTCTCTATCTGTCTGTATCATACTGTAGTGTATGATGCATTGTGTTGGTCCATTGCCAGTCATTATACCCCCCTCTGCTTCTCTCAGTGACTGTGGAAGGCTACCATTCACCACCTCCTCTTATAATAACAATAATTTTCAATGATGTATCACTGCTGTTAGAACCATAGGGTCAGAAAATGTAAGTAAAAACTTTGTGGTTTTTAGTTCTAAAAATGTCAGCATTTTTCAATTACCCTAAAATCTCAAATGAATTTGTATACTTGTCTTGGGAGTTGAAGATTTGGGTAAAATACAACCAATGAATAGGTTAACCTGGAGTTGAGGTGCTGCAATTTGTTTTTAATTGGGCAATGTATGTATATATATATATGTATGGTTGTGTTTGGCATAGTTAGGTTATTCAGAACTTGTGTACGTGCTTGCAGTTTATAATATATAATGAACCTTCAATCCTGTGTTCCTGTATGTTCATGAGCTGTTCAGGAGGCAGGTTTCTTATGTACAACATGTATTGCAGAAATGGTGACTCAATTGCCAAACTAAGAGCTCATGATTATTGAACTTTTTGCAACGTTTTGTACAATGGCTGAAACTTTGAAATTGTTAGTTTAAGTGCTGGGTTTATCTTTTTGGCGAGTTTCCCATGTTGAACTAATGCGTCCGTTTTGAATGTTGGCAGTGCGTCCGTTATGTTTTGTATCTATCTGTATATAAACAATGCCATTGGTCTCCAGCAATAATACAGGAGATTCTTATGAATCACCTCTTGAAATATAAATGAGAAAGAATCACCCAGGAGTTGTTTGTATTGAGTAGTATTGATGTATACATGTACATGTATATATTCAGTATATTCACCAACAGATCATTATGTGTAAAGATATAACATACATTGTACATGTTGTATATATATACACACAGATATACAAACTCATATTGCACAAGTGCTGGTACTCGTAGCTGCATTGTAAATTAGTGTTGTTTTATAATCATTTTCATTTAAAATCTTTTGGTAAATTTTACAAAATGGTATACAAATTTTTTTTATAGATATGTCACTTTGTTTACAGTGACCAAATATGATTTGCCAACAAAATGACTTGCATGGTATTGTTGTACATATGACATAATGATTATGTGCGTTTATGAATATGTTTTGTTTAAAATTGACAATATTTAAAAAATATTTCTTGTCTTTCAGATAGAAGTCACGATGACCGAGGTTCAGCCGCGGGATATTAAAATCCTCGAGACCGCGGAAGACATCCAAGGTCGCAGGGATGAAGTGCTTTCCCGTTACACAAATTTTAAGGATTCTTGCACAGACCGCAGGAAGAAGCTAGAAGATTCTCGTCGCTATCAATACTTCAAGCGAGATGCTGATGAATTGGAAAGCTGGATCTATGAAAAATTACAAACGGCTTCTGATGAAAGCTACAAAGATCCCACAAACTTACAAGTATGTTGAATAGATTATATTTTTCGTTTTTTGTAGATGTAAATAATTTGGCTTGAAATATTTAGAGAAAATTAAGAAAGAAAAGTATAATTTACTATTGGTAAATTTCTTTTTTTAAGGGCAACAACATTGTTCATAAGATAACTTAATAAGGAGTTGAAGTGCATATGACTACTCTAGAACTAGTAATTAAAATTCATTTTAATCTTGCATTGTCAACTTTCATAATTCATACATATAGTATTTGTACCTAAGAAAATTTAGTATTAAGTATTAGTAAACTGCTTAACATTTACTATATTATTAATTGACATACATGTATGTTATTGAATATGATGAGGTGAATTTGAAAAGAAATGCTATAAAAAAATCAGTCTTTTTGTGACAAAGAAAATAAAAAATTATATATTTCACATGCCTTCATTGATGAAAACAACAAAAGTCAAATTTTGATGAAGAATTTTTTTTATCTAAATTTAGTGTTTATGGAGTGTGTTTAATATTATGTTTACATTTCATTCAGGCAAAGATACAGAAGCACCAGGCTTTCGAAGCTGAGGTCGTTGCCCATGCCAATGCCATTGTTGTCCTTGACAACACTGGAACAGAAATGATCGATCAGGAGCACTTCGCTTCAGAAATTATCAGAGTAAGACAGAAACAGAATTTTCGAGAGAAAAAAACATAGATTTCATCAAGTTGAAATAAATTTCTGAATAAAATTTCTGTAATCTTAAAGCTTGACTTGCATGTAAAGTACACAAATATTGAAAAACAGAACTTTTAAATATTAATAAACATCTTGTTTAATTACAGATATTTCAAAGGATTTATAGATTAAGAAACAAGTTATGAAAACTTGTGATAAGAAACATTTATGAAAGTTATAAAAACTTGAGATAAATTTCACAAAAGTATAAACAGATCTCTTGAAAGGTCCTTGAGATTGTGTTTCTTATTGGTCTATTTGAACTGTGTGCATGTATATTATGCGTCAATTTCAAAGAAACATTTAAGAATTTTTGTTTTGTTTTAATTTCTAGGACAGACTCATTGAGTTACACAGATTATGGGATCTACTGATGTCCAAACTGTCCGAGAAAGGTCTAAAATTAAAACAGGCACTCCGACTTCTACAGTTCATGAGAGAATGTGATGAAGTTATGTTCTGGATCAGTGATAAGGTGAGTGGGTCTGGACGTTAAGTATCTTTCTCGAGCAGGGAATCAGCTCTGTGAAACTGTCAAGCTCAATTACGATTACATCAAGGGGAATAACTCTATGCCTATTCTTTTGTATTGAAAAGCAGTTTCATAGTGCTGCAGAAGCTAAACACGTGTGTTTTGTACAGAACAAGGAGTAGTCAGTCTAGTGAATAGTGTGCCAATCTGTCAATGGAAACGTCATTGTGCCCTGATTCTATAAACAAATTTACGAACAAATATTATAGCTAAGTTACTTTTGTTGTGTTAATATTTCGATCGAAAAATATTTTGAAAACAGGAAACAATTACTCTCCTCTTTAATGCTCATCTACATGAATGTTATTTTAACTCACTTGCTCACAACCGGGGACTAAAATTAGCAAATATTCTCTAGAATTTTATATGTATTTGGAATATTTCTATCCAGAGTAGATCCAAAAGCAGATTACGAAAACATCTCGTAACTGTAAATAGTTTTACACAAAAAACATGTTGGCAACTATAGTTGGGGGAAATACAGCTGTATACATTTTCTGATTCTTCTAGGAAGCTTTTGTGAGCTCAGAAGAATTTGGACAGGACTTGGAACATGTTGAAGTGTTGCAGAAAAAATTTGATGAATTCCAGAAGGTTTGTCTATATATTTATAAGATTTGAATTTCACTACATTTATTATTTCTCCTTTGCTACAGACAAGCTGTAAGAAAATAAAAATTCAGACTTAGGAATGATGAGCATGATTTGCTTTAAGTTTTGTATGGGCATTTCATAGTAAGATTCCTAAAACTATGTAATAGTTATTAACCATGAATTTCCTGCAATCATAAAATCAATGATATTTGAAAATTGAGCACATTTGCTTTTTGAGCTTTGATAACAATACATATTTGAATGCAATAAAGAATGGATATTAATAAGTATTTCAGCTTTGATTTACTGCAAAATTACGTTTAAGCTTACAAATGGACATTTATCCATTGTTTATATGAAAGTTATCAAAAAATACAACCAAATTTTGTTTTTTTTATCATGAAAATTTTAGCATAATTTGTGTTTGTAAGTCACATTATCATGTCTAGAAATGTGACAATTACCTTGACATCAGTCGTTACGCTAACAATAGAGTTCACAGTTCATTCTTAACAATTTGTATGCTGTTTTGAACAGGACCTGCAGAATCACGAAGACATCGTGACCGAGGTTAACACGCTAGCCCAACAACTCATTACTGACGAACACCCGGAAGAGGCGACCATCAACCAAAGACAAACAGTACGTACCATGTTTACCACATACACAGGTAGACAGATACATCTTATGAAACATTAGACTTAATGTACAGATAATCTTACATTGATGAAGAGTGGTATATAATTACTGGTGGTTAAAGCACACCAAGTTGAATTTATTGGTATTAAAAAATCCTTTATCTAAAACATTATTTTTTAAGCCCTGCTACAAAAGTAGTTTTGACCTTTTGTGACCTAGATTTTCCACTTAGGTTCTTGGTTATAATCTTAGTTTTTTTGCTACGACTTTTAATTTGCTGGGTCATATGCATGTTTTACAAACATTTTCTACTTTATAATTCTTCGTAACTTTGTTATAAATTCGTTATGCTAGCCATTTAGGTTAAAATGCAAAGTATGTGATACAATTTATAAAATAAAAAATTAACAAGGCTAAAAAATTGTTAAGGCTATCTTCCCAACAATGATTGGCCAGATAATTGAATAAACGAAGATTGAATAAGCAGGGCTCCACTGTGATTTAAGTGAAATTTTATGTTATTTTATTGCTATAGGAAAAATGTTACTACTTACTTGTCAGGTATCAATTTTATGAGAATTTTATATTGAAGTTATTGTCTCAGTTGTCTTTTCTACTCTCCAAAATAGTTCAGTTAAATCTTAAACGTTATTACAGGAGGTAAATGAAGCTTGGCAAAGACTGAGAACACTCTCACTTCTGAGGCAGGAGAGACTCTTTGGTGCCCACGAAATTCAAAGATTCAACAGGTATGATATTTGAACGGAAAGGAGTATTGTTCAGTTTCGTTGCTTAAGAGAAAATGTATGTAAAAGTGGATGTGTAATTTAAGAGTACAAAACAGAATATTTTGAATGGAAAATACTGTAGAATCAGAAAATGTTGCTGTGGTTTTAATTTCATTTATTTCGTTGTTTTAAAAGATCGACAAAATTAAAACCGTGACGAAATTTTTCACATACCTTCTACAAAGAATACCTTAAATATTTTCAACGAAATTTCATGTCAACGAAATCACTTTATTTTCAAAACAACGAAGTTTTAGCCCAACGAGTATTTATGATTCTACAGTAGATGAATAAATCTAGTGGTAATAACAGTACTATTAAAGTCCTATGAGTGATCATAATGATATGATATTTGATTGACCATGTTCTCAAGTATTATCAATGTTTACATTTGTATAGAATTCTTGCGTAGACATGACATGATTTGTAGCTGGAAAAAATTTATTTGAATCATAAGATTTGAGGTACACATGTACCGAGTAACCCACAAATTATATTATATCTGTTCTTCATCAGAGATGCTGACGAGACCATTGCCTGGATTATGGAGAAGGATGCCATCCTTTCCTCTGATGATTACGGCCGAGACTTGGCCAGCGTGCAGGCACTGCAGCGTAAGCACGAGGGTGTCGAGAGAGACCTAGCCGCTCTGGAGGAGAAGGTGACCACACTGGGAAGTGAGGCTGAACGTCTGATGGAAATTCACAAGGACCAGACTGGTCAGATCAATAACAAACAGACTGAGATTGTAGACAACTGGGAAAGACTCAATCGTAAGGTAAAAGCAATTCCAATAAAAATAAAATCTCCCCTTGGGAGACTCCTAAGTTTTTCAAACAAGGATCATCTATGGGAATGATTAATCCAAGTATTGACACGCAAAAGAATGTTTTGCTGGGATTGTAGAAATCTGGGTAAGACGCAATCACGAGGTCAGATTGTGTTTGTGTTCAGGGTTATGTTTTGTACTGTGGGTTAAAAAAAGAACATAAAAAAGTGCTGAATTTTTGTTTTTATTGCTTCAAGACAACATATAAGAGACCTGGGATGGGCCCAGGCTAACTTTTGTACGAAAATGGCATTCTGTTATATAATGAGAAAACCAATGTATCCATTAAACTATAAAAAAAATTGTAATTCAAATTTTGATTTGAATGCTCTGTTTGTTTTACTCGAAGTTGAAATTTTTTAAAAGGTGATAACTCCTGTATGTTTTTGTTAAAAATCCTGGTTAAAGATAAGTTCAAAAGTACTCGTGTAATAAGTGTTTCAATACTCTTGTCAAAATGAAGATAAACATATTTCAGAACAAAAAAATTCTTGCAACTTAAAAGGTTTATTACTGAAAAGTTCTTCAATTTTAAGGGGTTAAACTTTTTTTTTTTTTAAAGAGTGGAAGACATTCGTGGAGTTAAATTCACTGTCGTTTAGACAGCACAAATTAAGTACTCAATTCTATACTGACGTAGAGAAAACAATAATTTGTTTGTGTTTTAAATTCATGCTTTATTTAAGAATTGTGAATTTAGCAAATAATCAATGTTCAAAATTAAAGAAGACAATTTTTGGTGATGACATCATCTTCTATAAAAGTATTACTGTCTTTTACAATGATTGCTTGTGTTTTATATTCATGCTTTGTTAAAAAAATAGCGAATGTAGCTGATGATCAGCGTTGAAAATTGAAGAACACAATTTTAGTGATGATCTAGTAATAAGATTTGCTATAACAAACATTTCTTTCACTATGATCACATGTCGGTTACTCTAATGCTTAACTTTCTTGCAGGGATCTGAAAGGAAAGCCAGATTGGATGACTCATACTATCTACATCGATTCCTGGCTGATTTCAGGGACCTCGTTTCCTGGATTCATGACATGAAGGCCATCATCTCTGCTGATGATCTGGCTAAGGATGTTGTTGGGGCTGAGGCCCTCGTTGAAAGACACCATGAGCATAAGGTTAGTTATAAATGTTTGACCTAACCTCTCGGGGCCGCGGTGGCCTAGTGGTTAAAGTCGCCGACTTGTTATCATAAGAGCCTTTCACCTCCTAGGTTCGATCCCCATCTGGGGCGGCCTAGTATGAGAAAGTTGCCAGTGACTTGCCGTAGGTCGGTGGTTTACCCTGGGCACTCCGGTTTCCTCCACCAGTAAAACTGGCACGTCCGTAAATGACCTTAGCTGTTGATCGGACAATAAGCCCTTAATACAAACAAAATACTGTTTGTTGTTGCAGCCTTTCTATGCTATTAGAGTATTTCATGTACCGTATCTTAATCATGATTTATAGAATGTATTGTTCTGAGAAAAAAAAGTTAACTTGAATGATAATGGTAATGACCGTAACATTTTTCATTTTATATGGATTCATCAATATTGAAGATGTTATTGTCTTTTAACTTTTATGCAGAGTGTTATTGCTTTGAAAAGTCATGTAGTGGAATGCTGATAAATTCTAAACAGTTTTTGGTCTGAAATAATTCAGAATAATAAAATATTACTGCTACAGTTGTTTGAATGTAAAATATATTTATATCTGTTTTTCTGTAAGTGTAAAAGATACAAGTTAAATCATAGGGCTTAATCTTGTTGTTTATTTAAATACGGAAACATATTTCACCCAATAGGGCGAGATTGACGCCAGGGAGGACAGCGTGAAGAACACTGTGGACGCTGGTCAGAAGCTTGTAGATGGTGACCACTACGCTGCTGATGAAGTCAGAGAAAAGGTATGCATCTTTTAAAGTTACTATGTATCTTATTTTAAGAGTGTTGAATTTGACCCCATCTTAGTTGAATATATTTGTTATAAAAATGATTTTATCCTGTTCAACCAGATTTACGATTATCTGATTTTTAAGCTGTCGATCATATTCACAGTAGCCATTGTTCCATTTATCTTTACGTATAATGTTCATCTGAAATGTTAATTCTTAAATTAATCTAGGGTTTGTCTATGCTAAATTTATTTCCCTTCAAGTGCGTTGATGACAGTTGATCCATAGCTTGGCTTCGTGTTATTAATGAAGTCCTCTCACTCATTTGATGTTATTTTTAATGATGAATTTATTGTTTGTTTGTCAGTAGCCATTGTTCTGTTGATCTGTCTCAGTTCGCCACTTCATTCTGGTGGTGACTTTTTGATGAATTTATTGTTTGTTTGTCAGTAGCCATTGTCCTGTTGATCTTAATTTTTTTGTCTCATACTTACAGCTACAGACACTGTCACTGGAGAGGAACAGCTTACTAGATCTTTGGGACGAACGTAAAGTTCTTTATGAACAATGTATGGACTTACAACTGTTCTATAGAGATACAGAGCATGCAGACGCCTGGATGACAAAACAAGAGGTATGTTCATAGTTAGCCAAAAGCAAAGTCAATGTGACCTACTTTTAGGTTAACTTTACCTTGAAATTAACCTTTAATTCTGTTGCTGTGCCCTTATTCAAGGTTACATTGATTTAACAGTTATATATTAATTTTTTCACTGATATCATTGTAATGAGGTTTGCTTTCAAGCCATAGTAATAAGAACATATTTGTAAAAAAAATAAATCGCAACAATATAGCTTTAAAAACGGGGGTGATTCTATAATAAAAGCACTTTTAATATTTTGTACCAAAATTAAATTCAAGACAACTGCTCTTTGTGTTAATGTTTTTTTTTAGAAAATTGCACTCTTATTGAGGAAATTAACAATTTAATCAACTTTATTATGTCGTTTAAATATAGCTCAAGATCCGTACTTCTTTTTCAGGCTTTCTTGGCAAACGAAGATTTGGGCGATTCTTTGGATAGTGTTGAGGCCCTCATCAAGAAACATGAGGACTTTGAAAAGTCCCTAGCCGCACAGGAAGAGAAAATAAAGGTAGAAAAATTTGGAGCGTGAAAAACAAATTTATGGGAAAATTTGTTTATATTCATCACAAATAAAGCATAAAGTTGAATTTAGAATTGTTCTAAGTTTGTATCTTATATATACATAATTGAAGTTTGATTTAATTATGAAAAATACATATTTAAAATTTGTTTATTTCCTTTGATACTTATTCATACCTAAGAAGCATGAATGAATATACCCATACATTTGATGGAAACAACTTCATTAAGAGTTTTTGGAAAAAAATAAAACTTTGCCCAAAAAAATCAGATTTGTTTCTTCTGTAACATTGTGATTTTATTGTGGCATGTTTTTTGTTGTGGAAAACTTGACATTGTTTTGTGTTATCTTTCAGCTGTTGGATGACTTCGCCACTAAGCTGATTGAAAATGAGCACTACGCCCAGGATGATATAGCAGAAAAGAGAGACAAGGTAACCATCATGTTGGGCAAAAATACTGTAAATTAAATTTTTTAGTGGTGATCTTATTTTAGCCCCTTTTGGACTGACATTACAGTGCTAAAATTTAAGATCTAGATTTAAAAATTAAAGTAAGCCCACATACGCTTATTAACAGCGTTAAAATTTAAGATCTAGATTTAAAACATTTATGTAAGCCTACTTATGCTAATTTAAAGCATTAAAATTTAAGATCTAGATTTAAAATATTTATGTAAGCCTATGTATGCTAATTTAAAGCGTTAAAATTAAAGATCTAGATTTAAAACATTAATGTAGGTCAATGAATGCTAATTTATGACTGTTCGAATATGTCTTGCATAAGCTGTAGTGCTAAAATAAGTTTGTTTACAGTATCTTCTGTAGGAGTGCATCTGCCTATCTATCTTGCAATTATTGTGGATGAAATGATTAATGAGCTTTTGAAAGGGAAGTTAATATATGTATAGATTAGATATACCCAGTCAAAAAACCATCATTTACATACAATAAATTCTGTATTCCTGGATATGTTTGCTTCAGATTAATTTTTGCCATTTTCGCCCTAAAATGAGAGGCCAAATTTAAAATGAAAATTTCCGGCTACTTTTGCTTTAATTCAAAAATGAATTTATGGCAAATTCAACACAGAGCGAATATGTTTTCTGTTGCCAAAAGGCAAAAATTTCCAGATGTACAGTACTCGTACATTTGTACATGTAATAAGTAAAAAGAGGTTGATACTGGAAAACCACAAATATAGCTGCTAGCAGAGTTTGGACCATAAAAACTTTTATTGCATATAAATAGTTTATATAACACAAGAACTCATGATTAAAAGTGAAACTGTTTATAATTTCAACTTACAAAAATTTAATTAAATTGCTGTTTCAGAGTCACAAATTAATGATATGGTAAAATTGATTTCTGTAACTCTATTATGAAAGACTGTAAGACCACCTGTTAATTTTTTTGTTAAACTTTATTGCTCTGCCATGTTTCAATTGAGAAAAATCAAAATCTTTATTCATCAGCTTCTGACAAGACGCACAGCTTTGTATGAGAGGTCAGCTAATCGTCGTCAACTATTGGAGGAATCCTACAAGTATCAGACATTCGAGAGAGATTGTGACGAGACCAAGGGTTGGATCAACGAGAAACTAAAGACAGCCTCTGATGAGAGTTATAAGGTAAATGTGCGTTATTGTATTCCTTTGAAAGGACATGACTTACTATCACATTGGCGGTCGGCAGGCAGTTACCAATAAGATCTTTAGTAATTTATAAACAACTTAAATTTTAGCTTTAAGACAAATTTTATCACCCTGAAATGTTTGTCAAGTTCGATATCCACTATTATTTGACAGTTACTATTATTAACAAAGTTATGCCCCCCCCCACCCCACCCCTTATGACTTGTTAATGGACATGTTATGTACTGTGTGTAGTGCCCCTGTATACATTGTTCCTGTCTTGTTCATTTATAAAACATACAATTAATTTGTCCTGATGTGATGTTATTTGTACAATATTTATGCGAAATGTAGAAAAGAATTCTATATGACTGTCGTGACATTAACAGCAGAATTTTTGATTATTTTTTTTAACAATTTTCAAAATGTAATATAACATATTTGTTAGTTCTAATCATTCCTTCCCTGTATATAACAGTAGACAGATTCAGAACAATGCTTTGGAGAGCCCATTTCTGCTTTATGGGTTAGAAATAGTTAGGTTTACTTTTTGAGTCTTTGATTTGCACAGGTTAAAAATTAAACTCGATCTCTTTAATTTATCATGTGAGAAATCATTGAGTTATAAAGAATTGGCCCGAGTTCACACAGTTACAAACAGACACCTTCCTGATTTGACCAAAATTGTATTGAATAAAGATGTAAAATATCAATCCGACAAACAAAAAGAGCAAAAACTGAGTAATAGTAATTTAGTTCAATGTAATGTTGAAAATATTGTATATGAATGGAAGTGAAGCCTTTGGACCACTTAGTTGTGGCACTGATTGATAGTAATAGTGTATTTTTCCATTTACAGGATCCAACAAATCTACAGACAAAAGTTCAGAAACACCAGAACTTCGAAGCCGAGCTTGAGGCCAACAAGAACAGAATTGAATCCATCACACAAACAGCAGATCAGCTTATACAAGAAGATCATTACGCTTCAACTGAAATCCAGTACGAGTCATTTTATAGCACAAATAATGGCTGATTCTAAGCTGTGTAATGAAGCCTGCATGTATATATTTTTTTAGGAGATATTCTTTGACCTGCAGTATTAAAGGAAATTTTTGAGAGATATGATAAGTTTATACCTAAATAGTAGTTAATTTTACAAGCAAAGAGTGCAAACAAGTTGGAAATGTATTGCTTAAAATGAAAATTTGTCTTAGTTTTTTTTTTCCAATTTGAAAAAGCACTATTAGGACCTTTAATTTGAAGATTTACAGTCTAATGGTGCTGATATTATCATATTCAATAGTGGCTTATGAACTGTGTTTATCTTACAGGGAACGTATAGACGAGATTAAACAACTGTGGGACAGTCTTCTGGGACAAACAGACAGTAAAGGTGAGAGAATCTGTACCTGATTAAACAACAGGGAATTTGCTAATTAAACAAAATTTATAATCTTGAAGAGAGGTTTATTCTAATATTTTGAAAGCTTTTATTTCTGTTTTAAAGGATCTTAAGTTTTAGTGTTGTATTGGTAAAGTAGAAGATTTTTAAAGAAAATGTTTTGAGTTTTTCCTACAATCTTGATTCAATTTTTACCGTTTTAATAACATTTTTTATCCAATGTTACTCATTTTGTGTTTGGTAAAACATCTGAACTCTATGAAATCAACAAAGAGTATGGACCACGTAGTCTGAAAATAATTTATACTGAAAAAAGCTTTAAAAGTGAGAAACTGCAAAACTTGAGCTTTCAAAAAGAAGTTCTTGGAAGAACATTTTTATTGCTCTGTTGCTAACGTTGATGTTTGGTTTCCTAGGTAACAAACTAAAGGAAGCAAGTCAGCAGCAACAGTTCATCAGGAATGTGGAGGACATTGAAGGGTGGCTTACAGACATTGAGGGACAGTTTATGTCGGAGGATTACGGCAAGGTACCCCATTGTGGCCATATATTTTTATCACTCTTATTCCAAACAATTTATATTGTATATATTATATTCAAAATAAGTATTATGCCATGCATGAATTCATATTTTGTTAATGTAAAATTTATTTTTCAATGTTTAATGTTTAAATATATTTATTTCAATTTCATCAATTTATTAACATGAAATTTCATTGTGTTAGATGTTTCTTTTTCATTGTGCTAAATATGTACTTGTATAAATGAAAACTTTCAGTTTTATTCCAAAACAATTCCATTGCGTTTTGTTGTCGTTGTTTTGTTCATTTCTTTGTAATTCACAGTCAATCATTCATACCTATATTTAGTAATCAAGGGAGGTTATGTTATGTTATCCCCCTTTTCATTGAAAAACAAAGATTTGGAAAAGTCTCTGGTTTTCTCCAGTATTTCAATAATCTTTTAAATATTTCTTATGTAAATGAAGCTGAATACAGAACAAAAATCATTCTGCAAAACATAACATAGTTTTTGTTGTGAAAGTAAAAATTATTGTTAATCAAATTTGCATCATGTTAGGCACATGTTTCTATTATTTATAACTTCTTATGTTAACACTTGAATCTAAAAATCAGGTCCTTTTTCAGTTGTAAATAGA
>JAUMGZ010161226.1:0-16244 GCA_032359645.1 Pododesmus macrochisma
CTACATGCTATATGCACAGGGTAGATGCGTTTAAGGTGGTGAACATTAAAGTGGGGGTATCTACGAAGGCCCCCCTTCGAGTTTCATCTAGTTTTTGATGCAATTTGGTTGAGTGTGGGTTGGGAGGTCATTTGACCACAATTCTTTTCAATCACCAATGTAAGGTTGACAATATTTCAAGATAGATCTAGTATATGGCCTGCACTGCATTAGTTTCCTGCATTTGTGTTATATGTTGCTGCCAGTATAATTGTTCAATTTAAGCTTCCAATGGGAGTAGAAATAGAGTTATAATGAAGTAAAATTCAATCATACCCCTATATCAGTGAACATTAACTTGAGTCAGTAGACAAGCATCCTTTTAAAATAAAATTATCAAACGGTGGTAATGCATGAAATGTGCAAATTTTTATGAATCAATAATGTGTGTTTTGAAGAAACAAAATGTTTGTATAAAAGGGATTAGTTTAACTTTCTTATTCGTTTGAGCCAAAATTGGGGAGCTATAGCTGTTGTGCTGTTTGTAGACAAGCCTGTTTCCTCACAATACCTTGTGTGTCGATAATTAACCTAAACTTGGTATTTTGGTTTTGCGGTTGGGAAAGGAAGCTTAAGCAGTGTCTCAATGTTGTGTTGCATACATGTAGGTCATACATCATGGTGACTGTTAATTAGAAATATAAACATTTAGCATATTTTCAAACAAAAATTGTTAAGTTCCATTGATTGAAATCAATGTTTTTCCTATTTGGAAAGGGCAAACTTTTGATTTTGGATTACAAGGCCTAGGGAGGAAATTTATAGGTCATTTTTAGTCCATCTGGACTTTTCTTATACAAATTTTGTCGTCCATCTGTCGTTAACTTTTCACATTTTCGACTTCTCCTAAAGCACTGGACCCATTTCATCCAAACTTGGTAGGAAGTATCCCTAGGGGAAGGGATTCAGATATAATCAAATAAGGGGCTAGGTCCAGGGAAAATTTAACACACTTCAAAAGTCTTCTTCTAACTTACTAGAAGGGCTAGAGCTTAATGTCTTGGTATGTAGTAACTTTAGGGCATTAAAAACCAAAAATAGTTTGAACGTTTTGGGGTCAAAGTTCAACACTATAGCAAATATGTTAACTATTTACATTTTTGACCTTTTCTCCTAAACCACTTACATGTAACTAATTCCATCCAAACTTGGTAGGAAGTGTCCTTAGGAAAAGGGGGTTCATATTTGTTCAAATGGCTGGGTTCTAGCCCCAAGGGGCCAAAAGGGGGACAATTTAAAAAAAATTCAAAAAACTTTTTATATACTAGATGGCCTTAGTTAGAGCTTGATTCTGTGGTTTATATGTAGTAACTTTAAGGCATTGAAAGTTTGTTCAAGGCGTGTTCTTAGGACATAACAAAAATTATGCATTTCAGGATCAAAGTTCAGCACTATACATACATAGCAAATATGTTAACTTTTAACATTTTCGTCTTGTTGTCCAACGTACACTACTGGACCAATTTCATTAAAACTTGGTAAATGTCATCCTTAGGGGAAGGGTTTCATGTTTGTTCAAATGATGGGGCTCAGTACACAGGGAGAGTCACTTAGGGGCCAAAGTGGGGAAAATTTGACAAAGTTTCAAAAATCCTCTTATGAACTAGAATACAATGGCCCAGTGCAGGTGGTTAGCGTGTTCACCATGTGTCGGTAAACTGGTGAATAAAATCTGCGATTAAATCCAGATTGATGGGCCTCTTGTTACTGAAAAATTAGAAATATGTATTTGAGCTTAATTCTCACATTAATTTAGTTCTGCTTATTGGATTTAAGTCAAAATTGGTATGTTGGTTCACCTGTTGTGAAAGGATGAGCCCTAAAATATCAAGTCTAGTAGGTTGAGTAGTAAGTGTCTCTAGATCTGAAACTTGCAAATAAAGAACACATACATTTGTAGTTTCATTTGTATAATTGGAAGGTAATTATAAGTAAGCTGCTCTTTGACAGCTACCTCGCAGTACCAGATGTTTTACATAAATATTACATGTATATTTCTACAATATTTTGATATATTCTCAGTGTTTTAACCGTTATCCTGCTAATCATGGCATTTGCCGCAACGTTCCATCTTTATCCCAGTGCTAATTGCGGCATTTGTCGTTTACGGTATCTGTCGTTTCAGTCTACTTGTGTGTGTTGAAAATGGGAAACCCCTTTGCTATTTTAAGGTACTATAGCATTCCCAAGATGCAAAGCAACCAGAAATTATTTCAGGGGCAGCTTCACATTTTACTCAGTTAGAAAATAAATAGAGGATTTTCAATGTTGTTTTCTTGAATATCAAATTTATTTCATGAGTGAGACTGAATTCTGATATTTTCACAAGTGCGTAGCACAGATTCAACCTGGATGATGTTTTGTTAGTTTGAGAAGTGGATATGCCTGTCAACAGATAATGACAAGCTCTAATTACAAAAAATTACTGTTCATATTATTGAAGCTTAGGATTTACAGATCAATTTTCATATACAGTTCATACATATTTAGTTATAAATAAAATATATACGCCTTGTTGAAAACAGTGTGTGAGATTTCATTTATTTTCTCAAATTAATTAACTTAGCACTTGTGGTAAGGGGAGGTAAATATTACATAGCAGGATAAGGGTTAATAGGTTCCTTTATATGTAAGCCTTGGATACTGAAGGAGTGATGCTGTTGGCATTAGTTGCATTGAAAACTCTGTAAATTGTAATTGGCAGGTTTGGTTGCCAGTATTGTGAAATGTCAGTCTGCCTCTAGGGTCTCGCCTAAATGGACTTGACATGTAGCACTCTGCCAATAAACCTACATCTTTTTCCAAAAGCAGAAATCTTTTCTCAAACTTGTGTCTAGAGGGATTATGTGACCTCTATTTGTGAAGTCTTTTGATGTATAGTTGGTGTGATTGATGGCTCTATGGTGGGTAGTCAATGCATTATGTAGAGGTCACCAAGCACATAACTCTACACATATATTTATAGCTGCTGTTACAAGAACAGTTGGTTATTATGATGTTCTTACACCAGACATATAATTTTCTTTAACAAGATTGTTGATTTCAAAAATAAAGATTTATGCAGCGTGCACAAGATTCCAAAAGCTATGTCTTTTACTTTTATCCGAACAAGGAGTCTAATATTTCTTCAGTAAAGCATTATAGGAATATGTTCTGCAAAACTGTGCCAGTAATAGATCACTTTGAGATTAAATTAAAGATTAAAATTTGTGACACTGTATTCTAACTTCAAACAGACAAACAAGGGTTGAGAGAATTATTACATTAAATATCTTCATGTCAAAATTAAGATATTACAATGTCATAGATGGAATTTTTTTGAAATTTATAACTATGGCTTTTGATAAAACTTGTTAAGAGTGTACTATTATTGTGCTGAATCTTATACCTGGAATGACAATATATAATTGAAGGTTTATATAAAAGAGCATCAAAAGTACACTATTGGTATATTTCTAATTAGTGTGGATGCATTTAATTGACATAGTTTAGAATCATGTCAATCTGTGCATGAGTATATGTCAATGATGCAACATTATGAAGAACAGCCAGAATCAGCATAATGCTTTAAGTTGAGACCATCTTGATATTGGTGTAAACAATGTTAATTAGTAACATTCATCAAAATATTATTCATAAGATAAATGTTATCATAATATGCTTCAATTTCCTTCTTTTCCTATACCTTAAAAACTTACTATTACTGTTTGTTATTACAGGGAGATCAACAGACCAATCGCTATAGAGAGGCAGACCTATTACACCTGAGACGGCGCCCCAGTCTTCTGCCTGACTACCACAGTAGTCATGCGGGTATAGACAGATACAGGTATTACTCCTTCTACATACTGTCTACATATATAATATATTTATATTAAAAGGTACAGGTGTAATTGAACTAGGTACAGTCGACTTTCATTTTCTCAAAATTTACCAGTCAAGGAATTTTTTTTGAAATAGCCAGAGTTTCAAAAAGACATTTAATCAAACCAAAAATCAAACAGAAGAACCACATGCACTGAAAGGTGCTTTAATTTGCAGTTTTAAGCTTTTCCATTTTAAAGAATGAAATACATTCACAGGTATTTAATTGGCTGTTAGTCTTTTACTCAACATTGATTTAGTACTAACTGCTAAGTGAATAATAAACACTCACAAATAAAAAAGCACTTCCCAGTATAAGCCATGACAATAGGAAAAGCAGACTACTGGTTACTGGCTATTAAAACATTGTGTGTCAATGCAACAAGTAAAAGATATACAACTTATAAATGAAATGTTTTGATTGAAATAAATACATTGATGTAAATTGTGTCATCTGTTTGATTGAAATTCTCTATCAGATTCAACATTCCTCAATATGTGTCACATAGGCTAAGACTTATATTACACCACTGTCCTACAGAATAATACTCTGACAGTTTGTTTTCTTTTCCTGGTGATTGATGTCTAACAGTCAAGCTTCAATGTTTGTAAAATTACAACAACCAAAAGTATACCTCAATAATTCTATGAAAATTAGTAATCTAAGTTTAGTAATTTAACATATATGTAACAACATTTCAATATTATCAATATGCTAAGAACATTAACAACACATTGGGTTATCAAAATTATGGAACATGAAAATAAAAAGAAATGAAAATTGAAGTCATTTAAGTAATATTGATTTCATACTCTAAAAAAAGAAACTTTAATTATAAAGCGACAAAGAATAGACTGTCGGTTTTATAAAAAAAAGTTGAGAAATGGTTGTGACAGTATTCACTTGATTAAGGAAGCTTGCCAAATTCACAATTATCCAACAGATTTTCTTTAAATCTTAACATGATAGTTATAATACCATGTGAATGATATTTTATTATAATCAAAGCCTTAGAGTGAGTTGTTGATTTGTGGGCGAAGAACACAAAAAGCTGATTTTTCTCGAAATTGAATTTTTTCTTTGTCCAAAAAGTTCCTTCTGAGGTAGTTCACAGAATAAACTTAATATAAGATACATGGTTATATTAATAAACTTGATATTAGATTATTCATATTATAAATAAATGTGAGCAGGGATGCACACACCAAGTTACAATGTTATCAATGGTTGTGTTTAAAACATATAGATGTTGTACTCTTCTTATTTTGAAGGCCTTTATGATCATCATTGAAAGTTCTACTATTGTAAAAATTGAAAGCCTTTCATTAAAATTTTACTTACATTTGGCATTTTGAAGGCCTTTATGAACATCATTAAAAGTTCTGCTATTGTAAATATTGAAAGCCTTTAATTAAAATTTTACTTACGTTTGGCAGAAGAGGGGCAGCAGATGTATTACCCACCTTCGGACAGGAGAACATGGGCAACCTTCAAGCTCATGCCCAAGCACAGGCTCAAGCACAAGCACAAGCTCAAGCTCAGGCCCAAGCTCAGGCCCAGGCTCAAGCTCAGGCCCAGTCAGTAGAGGCGGGACCGAGCACCAGTCAATCATCACACAGTCATCCTGGTCCCCAGACTCCAAAGCGACCAAGGTTACAGATTGAAAGACCAGAACAGCTTCAGCCACTTCATATAGAAGTGAAAAAGGTAAGTGTTAAAATTAATTAAACAAAATCAGAAAACTGAGTGAAAATTCAGTGAAATCTGAGTAGTAAACAGCACGCAACACAAATTTGTTAAATATATCATTTCATGTATGAAAATTGATCAAGGAAATTTCTTCATCTCAAAAACAACAAAATGTTATCCCAAAGACTTATGTCTGCTTATAAAGTATTAGCATTGCAGTGTTATGATATTTAAGTATCAAGTTAACATTTTATGATTTAATATTAAACAAAATATAATTGTTCCTTTCAAGTATCTTTGTCAGGTTGTCACTTTAAGGTTCAGAAACCTTTTAGTCTTAGATTTAGATTTCAGACATTATACTTTAGAGCAGATTTTTATAGTAAATCAGTAACTTAACTACTGTTATAACATCAGGAACCCACATACAACCCTCAAACTGAGGCCATCTCTCCCACGCTACCACCTGATGAGAGCAGTAGTAAATCCTCCAAGGATGAACTTCTACAAGCTATTGGCAAAGTGGACAGAGAAATAACCAAGGTGGAACAACAAATCTCCAAACTAAAGAAGAAACAGGTCAGTAGTGTAATAATTTGATGCTCATCACCTAAAATGGTAATCTATCTAATGGAACTTTATAATGATTGTGTTACTTTCTTTTCTTAAACTTCAAGATGATTTAATATTCTTTTACTTTATCTAGTTTTATCTTCATCTTTATATAAACCTTCAATAGAAAGTCTTTGAAAAATGGTATAAACATTAACTTGAGTGAGTTAGTTGGAATACAAACTATTGTATAGGTATGCATTACCTTTTCAAGTAAAATGTATTGCTTTGTCAAAATTCTTTTAAGGAACAACTTGAACAAGAAACCTCCAAACCTCCATCTTCAGAAAAAGCAGATACTCCAGAAGTATCCTCACAGGATTCAAAGCATCAAAGTATAGCACAGATAATATATGCTGAAAATAGGGTGAGTTCTTCAGTTTACTGATAGGTTGCTTTCTACTGTTTAACAGTAATGTGTGCTTTACAAAATATTCTTAGTTTAGCTACAAGTATCTATATGTTGAACAAGTGGCAGTCACAATTATTGAGGTATATTTTGGTCACCACAGAAATCATAACACCAAGCGATAAAGGACAATGTAAAGTAAGATGTGTTGGAAAATTGTAAAATATATTTTGAATAAAGAACAAGGAGAAATCAGATTATCAGACCAAAAGACATTGACAAACAATATACACACCAAAAAGTCATCACCAGAATGAATGCCACCAAGAAACAAGAAATGACTGTTTTAGGTGAAATATATTTGGCCAATCAGAATAGTGGGTAAGAAATCC
Source organism: Pododesmus macrochisma (assembly GCA_032359645.1). NCBI lineage: Eukaryota > Metazoa > Mollusca > Bivalvia > Pectinida > Anomiidae > Pododesmus > Pododesmus macrochisma. The sequence continues at coordinate 6,947 of JAUMGZ010161226.1, forward strand.
TGATTTCGTTCAAATTTAGCACTGATCGTTTATTATGACTACAAAAAGCTAGGTTTTTTCCCAATGAACATTTATTAAGGTATGGAAAGTCTGACTGTGCCTTTTAATTGTTCTGTATCTTAAGCTAATCTCAGTCTTTCATACATTTGTTTTAGAAAAAAGCTGAACAAGCTCACAATATGTTGTCTAAACTAGGACCTAAAGTGGAATTGGTAAGTGATAGTGTTTTTTTTAGCTCACCTGTTCCAAGAACAGAAGAGCTAATGCCATCATTGGGTTGTCGTCGGTGGCGGCGGCGGCATCCAATCTTATGTTAAGGTTTGTGTTTAGATCTGTTTCTCAGAAACTACAAGTGCTAAACCTTTCAAAATTCAAACATAGTTGTAAGTAACCATTATGAAAATATTTTTAATTTTAGGCACTTTTGGGGCAAAAATGTTAAATTTGAGTGAATTTTGAGAAATTTCTCTTACATCTCTACCGATGGTCCAGTGTATTTCAAATTTGGTATAGGGCGTAATTAGGATAGGTACTTTAACATATTAGATGAATTTTGTTCTCACTCGTTTGTAACTTAGTCAAATGGAGGGAGAAAATGTAAAAGCTAAGTGGATTTTGAGAAAAGGCGTTAAATTTTGCATTTAGATCCGTTTCTCATAAGTTATAAGTGCTAGACCTTTCAAATTTAAAATATAGTTGTAAGTAATCATTTTGAAGACATAGCCAAAGCTTTAGAAAAATATTTAAATTTTAGTCGCTTTTGGGACAACAAATGTTAAATTTTTAGTAATGGTCCAATGTATTTTAAATTTTGTAGAGCATGTAATTGGAATGGGTCCTTTAACAGATATGACGGGTTTTTTTTCTCACTCTTCTGTACCTTTGTCAATTTGAGGGAGAAAATGTACAATTTTAGTGGATTTTGAGAAACAATGATAAGCTTTGCTTTAAGATCTGATTCACAGAAATTATTAGTTTTAGACTCTCCAAATTTGAAATATAAATGAAAGTAATCATTCTTAAGTCATACCCAAAGATTTAGACAAATATTTTCAATTTTTATCACTTTTGGGGCAATTTCTTTTTAAAAATTTTAGTGAATTTTTAGAAATAGCCGTTTTAATTTTACTTATGGTCCAATGTGTTTCAAATTTATTAATTCAAAATTGAAATTATCCCCTATGTTGTTGATCATATCTTAGTGTTAATTAGTGTAATTCTGACACAGTAACAACCTTTTAAAACATATTAAAGTGCATGTAGCCTTTATATTCAGTCATTAACACTTGGCTGGTTATGACATCAGTGCATACAAGTGACTTCAAGCGATTGCACCTGACATGTACAATTTACAAATCATAGTAAGATTTTCTTGAACTTTTGTTTTTCTTTGGTATTAAGATATTTTTTTCCATATTACAGCCCCTGTACAATCAGCCATCAGACACAACTGTTTATCATGAAAATAAGCGCAGGTGAGTCATGTGACTTTTACTGGAAAATTACATCTTGCTTACATTGGCTTATTTCAAAACTGTTTCTTATTTTATTGAAAAATTGTCATCTTATCCTGTTGTTTTATCTATCTTTGTGGTGCCTTTGAATTCTTATCACTGGGTATGCTTTTATGGAAGGAAAAAAAAGGAATGATTTTATATTCAGTATGTTTTGAAAAATGCAATAATTACACAACCTCTTTCTTAAGAATATTGTATCTTTTTTACTCTACCAAACTTAATAACATTATGTTTCTCATAGTTTCAAGATTCAGATATTTTTACTTTTTAGACATGCAGAATTTAAAGGTCGCCTTATTTTACATTTCAAGAAAAGACACCATGCAAGAAGAATAAGGGTAACAAACAACAGAAAATATTTTTTAATTTCGAAAGTAATTTCCAAGGTCAAGAGAGATATCGGTCGATTACATTGAGTATATATGAAATGTAACCTATTCTCCTGTCTATCATTTAAACTATAGTCACCTACCTACTGGATTCACAATAACCATCACCTTTGGCTCAAAATGTGGAATACTTTTTACTGCGATTCATTAGTAGAAAAAAGCGATGATTTCAAGAAATAATATCAAAGATATTAAGAGGCAATTTAGATTTAATTGTTTTGAAAATTGGCCAAAATTGATTGCATTTATTTTGAAAAATATAACAGATTTTTTGGCCCTGAAATGAAGACACCCAGTTGCCTGAGTATTAATATTAAAACAAACATTAAAATATTACTATGAAGATGAAGATGCTTAGTAGCCAAGTATGAATTGTATAAATGTATATGATTTACACCTGATAGGCATGTATAAAAGCAGGTAGGGGTAAGAAAACTTGTCTAGATTTGTTTTGTCACCAAAAGTAAATAAAATGTATACTGGTAACATTGTTTATCGGCTATAAAACTCACATATTAAGTAAATGTTATATGAAGCAGTGATTAAACACAGAAGTCATAGTAAAAACTTCATGTTTTTAGAGTGTCATATTGAACCAATGTTTGAATTGTTGATTTTTTCAGGAACAATACTTGACAGAAAAATATGATCAACTTATGCAGAGTTGGCTCAAGAAAATGGAAAAAGGAGAAAACAGTGCTAAGAGAAAGTATGAATGTTTCTATAGTAATATTATGTAGATCTAAGTAATGTATGTAAAGTGTCTCTTGGAGCCTAGTAAGATGTTTCATTATTGATAAGAGCTGTCATACATTTAGATTTTGTTTTCAATCTGCATAGTATCTAGATAAGTGAGGTAAACCATTTCTTTCCAAATACGTTTATTCAGATAACAAACAGTCTGGAGTATATACTATTTAAAATATACCATCTAATTCAATTGAATATGAACATATTTAAATATATCTTAATGTTATGAATAGGTATACAGTATGGAACTCCAACAGTTACTAATCCTCTTACAAAAATATAAACTTTTCATATCAGAAGATATTGGGTAAAATTGGTAACAACTTTGTATTATAAGAAGTATTACAGAAGCCCTCAACTTATATAACATTTACATATCTGTTTGTAAATGTTTAATTATTTATTACAGGGCCAAAGATTTCAAAATGAGGGAATATTATGAGAAAGTGTTTCCGGAGATAAAGAAGTCTAGGGAAGACAAAGAAAGATTTTCCAGGTACTGTTGATAATTCATGATGATATATCTGTGTAAATACTGTATGTGATCTTGATATATGTATGTAACTTTTGTATGTTACCAGTTTGTCTACTTGTATACAATGTTTGTTGCACACATTTTAAAGAGCTGGTGTACAGTTGAGACTTATGTAGGAGGTTATAGCTAACAAACCTGATTTACACAACCAATTATAACATAACAAACTGTGGTCACATTACTATAGAGATTAAGTAACACCATACATTAGATATAACAGCTGGTGTATAGTTGAGACTTATGTAGGAGGTTATAGCTAACAAACCTGATTTACACAACCAATTGTAACATAACAAACTGTGGTCGCATTACTATAGAGATAGAGTAACACCATACATTAGATATAACAGCATCCCAATAAACAAATTCCGTTAATTCTGTTTCATAGGTGGTGGTTTTTTGTTTGCATTATTGAGTGTCGTAGATATTGTCTTAGTCTTTAATCAGTCGACTTACCTATGGGAACATTAAGAGGTGAAAGCTGTCAGCACTACCATACTTTGCTGTCAAGGGTTTCATCTTCTTATTACCTCCAAGTTGAGCTCCACTCTACTGTTAACAAGCTCAACTGGACTGTTCTCTGATATGTTCTGGGCACCCGACACAGATTCATTTAGAGAAGCATGCTTTTGCCATGCGATAAAATGGAGATAACATATATCTCTTATTGTAGTAATTTAGAAAGGGACTTTCCTAGCTCTAAAAACTCAATGCTTTACTTGGAAATTTTTACATATTTTTAGATATTGCAAAGAAACGTCCAACAATTGTAATTCTGCAACAGGACGGTAAGTAGCTAACACAATTAGTAGATCTTTATCTTCAATAAAATGCCTACCAGTGCTGGATTATGCTTTCATTTGCAGTTTAAAAGACTTTTGTTTATTATACTAAATTGCCTTGTTTTAAGTTCATTTTCCCCTAGCTGGTAAGTACTGTCAGAGCATTTTAAATTATTTCTTAGTGTTTTAAGTTTAAAGAGTATATGCATGTTTAACAAGTTATGTTGCATGAAAACTGTGTAGAAATTTGACCGTTATTTGGTAAGTATAGACAGTTTTGTAATTGTATCTATAAATATCAAATTTGTTCTTATTGCATCTGTGTTTAAATACTTTCAGATTTTATCCATAATCTCCCTGCCAATACTAACACTTTTATTATCCCCCACCAAACGAACAAAGTTTGCGGGGGATATACAAACGGGTTCCATCCGTGGGTCTTTCTGTCCGCCTGTTAGTCTGTCCGTCTGTCCAAAGTGTTTCCGGAGCATATCTCATAAACTGTTCAGGAAGACTTCACGAAACTGTGCATGTATATAAGTCTAGTGGTCTTTTAGTGCCTTTTGCTATGCAGGTTTTTTTTCATTTTTAATATTTTTTTCTGTAACCATGGATACAAATAGCCAAAATTGTTAAATTTACCGTTTCCAGAGCATATCTCCAAAACCACATAAGAAGATGTCATGAAACTCTGTTGTATTTTAACCTTGGGGTGAAGTAGTACCTTTTGCTATGCAGGAGTTTTCTTTTTCAATATTTTTGCTGTTACCATGGAAATTGCAAAAATTGCTAAATGTACTGTTTCCAGAGCATATCATCACATCTGTTCCAAAAAACTTTTTACATCAATTTAGTGATTAATTATTTCTTCCTTGCTTTGTGGGAGTCTTCTTTGTTGATGTTTTTCCTGTTACCATGGAAACAAATAGCCAAAATTGATAAATTCACTGTTTCTGGAGAATATCTTCAAAATTGTTGAAGACAATTTCACAAAATGTTATATGCATTAGCTTCATAAGTCAAAGAGGCAGGCATAGGTGTCTTGAATTTGGCACCAGTGAACTGTAAAAATGAGGGACAGACCAACTGTGACACCAACCTTGAAAGTGTATAATCTTCTACAAACTCCATTGGCGGAGCTCCCTAGGTGGGGGATCTGAATGACTATGTCCTTGTTATTATGGCATCAATCATTGATTTATTTAGAAATATTTTTTTCTCTGCCTATGATAAGAGCTTGCTCCTAACACATTTGTATTAAATTTATTGGAAAAATTCATATTCTCTTTCAATATAAGCGTGTTCCTTCTTTAACCCGTGTATTTATAAGGATAATGTGCCTATATAGTGTGTTTATATCAGCACCTGATTTCTGTGGTGTTTACCTTATTGTTTTAAGGAACTGGCCCTATTAATCTGATGGAATTTTCAAGTTCAAGAACTTGATGAGCTGCCTGAAAATTTATTTTGCAAACTTTTTATCTATTTATAAGTAATGCCACAGTTTTAGTATGATTGTTGTTCAATGTTTCTTCAAAATATAAAAAATTGAAAACTGTTACCGTCTTTCAGGATCAAGTTTGTGAAAATTGACAAATTTTGAATGATGAGCCTCCGCTTTTGTGATATTTTTAACATGCTTGTGGTACCTTCACATAAATTATCAAATAATATAAAATATTTTGCTCTTTACACTCTGCTTATCTGTTGGTTTCCTCCCATGACAAAATATTTTCAAAATTACTTTTGACATTTAAATGAATTTAACAAACAATTTTTTTCATAAGACTTACAATCTTTTGAATGTCTGTTAGTTTCAATTTTTTGAGCATTTTTTGGTATTTTTGCAAACTATTATAAAATATTCAAAATAACTTCTGACAAAGCGCAAAAGAACTTATTGAGTAAATTCATAGAAAATTGAGCATTGTGTTTTAAATTAAGTGAAATGCACCTTCACTTCAGAAAAGTTTGGATAAAATGAGGCAGAAATGACACAATGAATTGTCTTATTGCCATTCTACTATGTGTTTGTCCAGCTAGAAGTATGATACACTTAAGTACATCTATTATAGTTAAACTGTTCATGATTAAATGAACTTATTTGTATACTGATTACGTTTTACAGGGCTGGGACACGGAGTGGTAACATAGGTTATTATGCCCGCAGTGAAGCAGAGTTTGAGCAGATTGTGGATGGACTACATGAGCAAGAGGTATGGAGTAAATTAAGATACATTCCTCACACATCAGAGACATTTTATGTTGATTAGTCTCCGCTTCAGGTGTTCTTTAGGGGACCAAAATGCAGAAAATTTGAGCACTGCGCCATTTTGAAACAATGAGGAACGGGTTATTTTTAGCTTTGAATCAGGCTTCTTTTAACTGACCAATGAGATTAGAATGTCTTAGTGATGCATGAATATAAATAGAGTAACTATAAAAAGGGAATTACCAGTTTGAGTTGTCTGTATTATTGATAGAGGAAGGGAGGTCACTCTAATTTGTTAACATGAAAATCAATGCAAATGGCGACCTCAATACGGCGCCCACTGAATACGGGTGTTTTCCTTGAAAATACCGGGAAACATAGACACTAAAAACAAATAGCAGTAGTATCAAGGTACTTTGTTATATTTGCTTATCAAAATGATGAAAACACGTGAGATTTTTGCTCTGAATGACTGATAAAGCTGTCTGAAAATGCATGAAAATTTCCTGATTTTTTCTCTTTTTGTTTAATGTTCGCATCAAGATTTTGAAGCATAATTTCCCCCCAAAAAAGTGCGCACATTACTTGGGTTACTACGGTAGATGTCTTTCAAAATCGACAGATGTATAAACAGGCGAGCACTTGGTGACTTTGACACCATCTCTAGTACATGTTTAACATGGGATGTTTGTATCACAGGAGGATGAAAAGAAGATGAGGAGTTATGCTGTTATACCACCCATGATGCTGGATGCTAGGCAACGTAGTTTACGTTACTATAACAACAATGGACTCATAGAGAATCCTATGGACGAGTGGAAAGAACGTCAGCATATTAATGTCTGGACAAGCCAAGAGAAACAAATATTTAAAGAGAAATATCTTCAGCATCCCAAAAACTTTTCAGTTATTCAACAATATATAGAGAAAAAGGTAACAGGATTTATTTCATATTATCAAAAATTAGAGGCATTAGTGTACTAATTAGTATGCCATCAATTACATTTACAATATCTATAAAATTAAATGCAAAGAATATCTTTTTCATGTATTATTCCCAGGAATAAGTTGTTATATTATAACCACTTTACTTGTACTGGTGTATTAGAGCCATTTTTAGTATGTGTAGAATCACTACAAGATTATTTATACTTCTTATTTATATTTGTCTGATTTCCTGTATTTCAGTCTGTTGCTGATTGTGTTGAGTATTACTATCGTACAAAGCGAAATGATAACTACAAACAGCTGTTAAGAAAGCAAACTGTGAAAAAGAAGCGTCCATTCGCTAAACCACAGGTATTTTTATAAGGTTCTAGAAATTGAAAAGTCATAAGGTTCATGTGTATTACATGATACTTAAGGTGTTTCACCACATAGTCTTCAATTTCTCCTTGTCTGTATTTTGGTGATGTCACTTCCCTGTCAGATATGCATTTTGTAGTCAAATAACCTTACTGTGCACCTCTAAATAAAAAGTTTAAATGGAGAATTCAAAAGCATTAGGACATTGTGACGGTCAACACTGGGTCACCAAAGGGTATTTAATTTGAGTATAACTCACTGATCAAAATTGATAATAAATCTAATAAAAAATTGATAAAGAAGCATTTCTATGATATAGTTTTGTTATGCTATTGACCATGTTTGATTGTATTGTCTTGTTGTTAAATGCACAAATTTATCTGTCAAATTTCTTTTAAATTGAATTAACAATTTCTACTTTGCATATTATGATTCAAAAAAAACATTCTTAACATAATTCTGAATTATTTTTTCATTATTAAGCTCGTGAATGTTTTAAACAAACTATTAAGTCAGTTTTGTTTTTTAAAAAAAAAAAACCCATCAAATTTGTGAAATATACCTCAATTGTCACAAAATCATAAGATATTATGATTAATATATAAAAATTTCAAGAAAATCTTACTGTTAATTCTGAAAGTGTTGAGCCACCTTAATACCAAGTATTACTAAATTCCTTTACCACAGCAGTAGCTCAGTTGGGAGAGAGTTTATGTGCATTAGATTGCAGGTTTAATCCTTGTTCATTTCTCACCTTAGACTAAAATATTATGCACATTGTAATCTTCTTGCTCCTTGCTAAGCACTCAGCATTCTTGGTAGGAGAAGGCCTTGTTGATTGGTGTCAGGATAATGTGACCAAGTGAAATAGTGAGCCAATGTGTCTGCAGTGTGATATATTTACTGAGATAGAACTATAAAGCTGCCATAAGGGCACACTGTCACAAGCAGACATTGTCTCAAAATGACCTAGGCTTGCGTTGAAAGGGACGTTTAACTTTAATAAAATAAACTACATTCCTTATTTATAGAAAGACTTAATCAGTTGTTTGATAAAATCCTCCATGTCAGTATATGTTTCTAACTTAAGTATCATAAGCTTCTAAGATAAGTATAATACAAACCATCATCACAGGAAGGAAATTAATATCTAGGAAAGTACTTTACTTTGTCAGTTCTTTCACATTAATGAATTGGTTGCTATAGATAAAAAAGATTACGTAAATAGCAATATAGGATATATTGGCATTAATTTGGTCGGTCTCTCAAGTTTACTTCATTTGCATATTAACCAACTGTTAAATGTTTAAAAAACAGCAACAGATAAAAGTTGAGACAAAGGAAGACCCTGTAGACCCTGTCGGTATGTTGAGTGATGCCGCTGCTGTGACCACAAGTGTTGTGAGTAGTACAACAACAACAACCACTGCCGCCGTGACAACCACTGAAACCACAACCATTAAGAAAGAGAAAGAGGAGAGTAAACTTGAAGAGGAAGATTCCTCGGATGACAATGAGGTGTCTACGACAGGTGAAGGTGAAGGTGAGGAATACTTAGTTATCCACCCACTATCAACACTGCACATTTTTTGAAATGATGGGGCTCAGTCCCCAGGGGGTGTTATTTGGAGGGTCCAAATGGCTGTTATTTGACAAAATTTTAAAAATCTTCTATTTCTTACTTCAAGGCCTACGGCTTAAAGCGGTAATATTCTTCCAGTTTACTTTTTTTTGGAAACTTGAGAAACGTAAGTAATTAATAAGTCTTTTCTCGTGAGAAAGTGTGCTACTGCTTTGCCAACCGGCAA
>JAUMGZ010161237.1:0-16239 GCA_032359645.1 Pododesmus macrochisma
CCCTACCATGCACCTATCTCTATCCCTACCATGCACCTATCTCTCTCCCTACCATGCACCTATCTCTATCCCGACCATGCACCTATCTCTATCCTTCCTTAACCTCCACTGCATAATCTTATTTCCTTTAATAACGACCATCCTATCTTTCCCTCTCATTTGCAACGTTCCCCCTCATTTCCTCATCTAACATTACCATATCTATCCCCCATTACACCACCTCAATCTCTTCAGTTACCACCCCTTTATCCTTTCCTCCCAATTGCAACCTCCCCACTGAATTCCTTCCGTTACCACCACCTCTCATTTGCAACATTCCCTCCTCAATCATTGCCACATATGTCCCAAACCACACCACCTAAATTCCTTCAGTTACCTTCACTTTATCATTCCCTCCAAATTGCAACCTTCCCCCTCAATTTCTCTGTGTGTGAACATACCTGTCGTGAGAGGACTTCTGCATTTAACAGTGTACTAACTGACAGAGCTGTGTTCTGTCCCATTTCCTCAAAACTGGTCCGTCTCACACTGATTCTGTCTCTTTCATTCTGTACAGCTACAAACAATTCAAATTTTGTACAGTTTAATTAGTAACCTTTAAGATCATCATTTGACAAATTTTTTTTGCTATAGGTAATACGTATATCAATTATTGAGAAAGAAGTTTGTATTAATAGCAAAAATACTTATATATGCCATTCACGGAAATTGAGAAATATTTAATCTTTCATATCACTAAATAAAAAGATATGATGACATAATGAAAAACAAGAATGCTCGGCAAAACAGAGCGAGTCAAGTAAATTAGAAATAAATTTATCAGTTGTTTGTTCATAAATATATGGCGCAGTGAATACAGTTATGTGATAAATACAATTTATAGCAGCCCTACAAAAACAGGGGGGTCAAGGCTGCCATCAAAAAACTTTTATTGAATAAACTAGACCTAGGTAGTATTTACAACAAAAACTCAATTTTTACATGTGCCTTCCGTGTTGCACTTAATGTTAGTTAATTATGTAATTGAATATGGACAAATTACTTTCTATAAATATGAAAAAGAATAAACTCTTAAAGAAAACACTAACCTTCTTTCTTCATTCCTGCTCTAAAACATTTGCGTAGTCGACAATATCTGCATTGGTTACGTTTGTCCTTGTCTACGACACAGTTACGACTGAATCTACAGGTATATACATGATTCTTTCTTACACTTCTCCTAAAAAATCCCTTACAGCCGTCACAGCTTGAAGCGCCATAGTGCTTCCCTGTCGCTCTGTCTCCACAGATGGCACAATACTGACTCATTCCCTGGGTTGGGGAGGCGGCAGAGGATATCGGCATTGGACCAAGAGCTCCCATGCTCATCTCCGGGGAGTCTGAAAGTATACAAGAATTAAGACCATTAAGACCAAAAGTAAAAGAAACAGTATTATTGCATCGTTAAAAATCAAATCTTTAGTTTTCAAGCCAATATATCACCAAAAATTGAAGTAAATGTTCCCATTGCTTCCCTTCTCTCTTATGTAATCAATAAAGGACAACAATTCGTTATCTTTCCTTTCCATACATGTTAGTTTGATCATTTTTGTTTTAGACTGCTCAGTAATAACAGCAACAGGTGTTATCTCTTAATTAGCTCTATACACACATGTTCTTAAAGAATTACAGAAACTGTCATTTAATATCTCCACACTCATACCAGCTGTCTCCAAGCATTTATAACAAACATACAGTGTACAGAAGTTTTAGGTAAAATATTGATTGAAATCTGTCACTTGATATGTCGAAGATTCATCCAACTTTCTTCAGGGTAAAGTGAACACAACCTTCATTTTGTATATTATACTCATCAACAGGTTGAACTTTATATGGACAATCCACAGTTGTATGTCAGTCTTGATAACTCATAGATATTCAATTGTAATTTAAAAATGTCATAAAGATTTGCAAGGTGAAACTACATGATTATGTCAATGGTAACTTGTGACATTACAATTATGGACCATAAATGTAGGACTGGAGCAGTGGCTCAGAGGTAGAGCTTTCACTTTGTTCTGGTTGCCTGGTATTAATTAGAAACCCAGACGGGGGTTCAAATCCAAACCTCGTCAAAACCTAAGACGTTTGAATTAAACAATCTTCTTGCTCCCTGCTAAGCGATCATGGGCATTTTTTGGTAGGAGAAGGACTGGTTGGCTTGGTGTCAGGATGATGTGACCAAATGAAGTATCATGTCAATGTGTCTGCAACATGATAATTCAGTGAGTCAGCACTGTAAAGTCGCCATTTGTGTGCACTGTTACAAGCAGACACCATCTCAATATGACCTAGACATGAGCTGAAGGGATGGTCAACCCCAATAAAACATATATGTAGGGTCTATTAAGCATCTTCAGCATTTGTATCCACTGACATCTGGACAGTAAATGTTTAAGCAAACATGCTTGACTACCTTGGACAGACTATACCTACAAACTACAAGAAATACAGCTATATAATATATACATGCAAATTTAAATTAGAATTACCAATTGCACTTAAAGTGAAATATTAAATCACCAAGTCAACTGTGCTGTATTAGCACCCAGGATCACACTTATTTATAAGTAAATATGTTTAGAACATACAGTTTATATTATCATCAACATATGACATTTATGTTATTGAGTAACACAACACCATCACATAGATTTTTGTTATGCAACAAGCAAAATAACCCATGATTATGACGTCAAGATAACACTGATAGGATGTTATATTTCGTTGTTTCATTGAACGTATTTCAGTGCTAATTCACAAAGAACACTTTTTATTTGGATCATATGCTGAAAAGAATCTCAAACTCATTTCTATTACAAACAGCATTCATGAAACTTGTTACAATTGTTTAATTATAGCTCGCCAGAGGCTCAAATACTGTGTGTAATTGAAACTGAGATTTTCTCTATATAATGCAATATTCTGTTCATACAACGTACTATATAATGTACTTGAATATATGTATACTGACACTGTCTCTACATCGTGAACCTTTATTCATAAGAATCGCTCATCATACATTATAAGATACGTCATGTTTGAGCAAGCTAGTATCACATTAAGATAAAATGTCAAATGATGAAGTGTCACTGTCTCGAGATAAATTCAACTGACAACTTATAGGAATATTACATTTGGAATATTCCCTAAAAAATCTGTGTTATAAGATTTTTCAAAGTATTACACATGTAATGTACCTAGAATAGCTGTGCTTACAATACCAAGGGGAGATAATTAAAGGTATCTTCTGGGTGAATAGAGGTCACCTGTGATATCCAAGTTTTAGAATTCTCATAAATTACAGAGCGGAGAAAACATCATAGATTAAAAGAAATATTTTATAAAAAAAAAGCACCATAAGTTACAATGACCAAGAAAGTTTCAACTTGTAACATCATTTAATCAACTTCAAGCATGTTATACTATATAGTCAGACGCCCAATAAATTTCATTTTTGTTTACTTGCCGAACATAAGTATAAATCATTTTATTTCTTGTATCTAAACAGAAGTTACATGCTTACAAGTACATTTGTACATGTAAAAAGCCTGCATCTGGTGAAATGAAGTGATTTTATATGGCAAGAGATGAGATGATAAACATGTTAAGTTAACAATATTAATCTTTACACTATTTTTTAAACCATCTAAGATCAATATGTTGATAAGGACTAATAATAAAATTGTTGGATGTAATCACAGATCTGTTCATAAACTAAGATGCTTTATTACTTAAATATCAGTAAATAAACAGCCTTTGTTAGAAGTATAAATCCAACAATAGGATTATCAAGATTGTTTTGATAGATGCAAATTAGCATACCGGTAATAAGACAAGGAAGAAAGTGAAAGTGAGCACGAATTAATGAGATGAATACATTATGTTATACCTACAGTAGAACCTAACAAGCCATATCAATCTCTAAGTTACATCAGTCTATAAACCTCACACTCACTTTTCAAAACTTCTGTTAGTGTGAAGTAAATAGGGGTTATGAATCATAACAAGAAAAGTCAACAGAATAACAGCTGAAAACTAAATGATTCGCCAATTAAAACTTGTTAAAATAACAATTATCACAATGAAAGTCAACATCCAATGTTGAATTACAGTTGAAAGTTCAATGATTCTAATCAAAACTTGTTAGAATAACCAATTATGACAATGAAAGTCAACATCAAGTGTTAAACAACAAATTTAAATGATTCTCTAATGAGAGCATGTAAGAAAACATACCTGGTTCATAATAATAGTACTGATCTTGTGCATAGCTCGACTTTAGGTACGAGTACAGCATTGTAAAACTGGTCCAATTTTCTTTCAAAACTTTAAGATCAATATGAATGTTCAAAACTTCAAGAAATGTTTAAAATTCAATTCCACTCTACTGACTAGGATGTTCAGTGTAAAAGTGTCAAATGTAAAACAATGTTAATTCTTCCAGTAGCTGTGGCCCTACAGACAGGTCCTGGTGGAAGGAAAAGTTAATGTTCAAATAAGTAGTGCCATCTTATATATACAGTTTATATAGACCCTTGATCTGTATAGTTCCTGCTGTCACAGAATATCAAATTTATCTAAATATTCCAAAACCATGTGGGATCAAAATCCCAAATTGGAATGGTCAGCCCCTCTGGCCCTACCCATCTCAGATTGTTGAGCCCTCCTACTAGTACAGGTGTAATCTTGTCCAGCCATTAAGCCTCCCAGCTGATAGAACAGTTCTTTTTTTAACCTATCTGTCAGAGTGATACATTTACACCATTGGGGGTCCTTTAGTAGCATCTCGATGACTTTACAGGTAAACGTCTATGTTTATCAAGCCTTATCTCCCCTTATCAGCTCTTCACACTTATCTACACACAATAAGGTGTTGCAATGCATACCCGATAGATCGTGTCCCTTATGAAGGAATCTGGGCTCTTAACTTGAATAGATTGTGATTGACACTTTACTGATTTGCATTGGGCCATCCTTAAATGATCAAAGAATGCTAACCTTGCACAAAAATTGATAGCCAAAATAATGGTCAGGTACACAAGCTAATGAGAATGTTACATATAGATACATTGTATATGTAAAGACAATACCGTCTCTGAAAAGCAACATATAGATTTGAAAGATGCATGTTAAATAAAATATCTTGCCTTATGCTATATGATTTTCAATGTGTGTGAAAATAGATTTTTTTCCTCTTAAAATTATTTTAAGCTTTCTGTTTATTGCTAAGTTTAATTGGACGTATAGTAAGCTTCAAGTAAAGTTTTAATCTTTCTTTGAATTGTCACAAAACATTACAGATACATGTCTTAATAAACAGTTAGTATCAGGTTTGTAATAAGGTTGATCATAACAAAATCTATATACAGTGCAACCTGCTCTAAGAAAACACCTCAATAAAGAGACCATCTGTACATAAAGGACCACTTAAAGAAGGTCCCCTGAAGTCATGCTATGTTTATTTTTACCTGTATATAAAGACCACCTCCATATAAAGTCTCTGTTTTCTGGTCTCCTGTGGTTTTCATTGACAAGTTTGAATGTATTTTATATTGATAATCCATTAAGTTGCAATAAAGTAAATGAGTGAGAAAGCTATGAATATCTGAAACTTGTTACATTTTTAGCAGTGAGATATCAGGATTTACATCGAAGATAAAATGTTATACTCTTGATATCGCTGTTATTAGACTGCTGTACGCAGCATATTTCTCCTTTAATTTGTAAATATAGCTGCAACACCCAACTTTAGTTGCTTATGCTGTATGGGTGTCGTATTTTTAAAGAAATATTCTAAAACTACTTGTATATACATTTTCTTGTTTAGAATAGAGAAATGAGCAAATAAGATGTCACACTTGCAAAGATCTTCCACTCTTGCTAGACACCTGCGAGAAATTTAATTCTCGTTATTCACTATTGTGAAATATATAACATGTTAATGAACACACTGTTAAATATTCTATAAACATATTTATGCTTCTATTTCTTTTCCTTTTCAAAAGTGAATTAAATCAATCTGCACTAATAATTGAATGAAAAAGTAAATTTTGGCTTTAAACATCATGCAGTTAGAATACAGCAGTGCTTCTTACAAGGCAACTGTCCCTTGTGGACAGAATGTCTCACAGTTCAAGTGGGCATCAACTGACCATTACAAATAAACTTGGTGCTAAAATGACCAGGTAAGTGTCAAATTGTCATAATAATCAGCCTGGGAACTCAAGTGATTCTTTAACGGGGAAAACCTATCTCCTCGAGATTATGGGAAGGTCATCACGAACCCCAGGTGTTGTTTGTGACCCTTTTCATCAAGGCTTGGCGAGAGGGTGCCCTAATACACCTGTAGGAGTTTGTTATTTAGGAATAAATGCAAGTCTTAAGGAGTGTTTAATTGATCGAACATGAAGGAGAATTCACTCAATTTTAAATTACCAATTTGAATATGAAAATATAAATACCCTTGCGCTATTACCGGTTTTGTTATCTGTAAAAGATAAGCTTGTGAACTACCTTGACTATCCTGTTATGTTTTATATATACATAGCTTAAAGCATTAAGGAGCACTATAGTTTACAACAATTATTCATTGTGTAAATCATTGTGTGACCAATGTTTCACATTCATAAACTTGTCATAAAATATGTTAAACAATTTTTCTAGTAAGACATATGTCACACTAAAATACATGTTATATGTTAATTGCTTTAATAAATAAACTTGTTTGTAAAACTTAATTAGCTGTTGAGAATATTCATTGATATCTGAGATTGTTTTGAAAGAGTCACGCACACAATAATACTTCTTTGTTTTATTCTTAAGGGCTGTAGCCTGGGGTAAGTCGTTGGGGGCTGTCGCACACACATTTGCCGGGAATTTTGTCATAGAAAAAAGAAAAGTTGCAAAACTTCTGGGGGGGATTGAAAAATGAAATATATTTTTAAAAATACACCATAAAGTATAAAGTTTCTATTTTTAGTAATTTTCAAGTCAAAAGTGATAAATGAAACCAAATTGTGTATCACAAAACATATTCATGTCATTTTTTGCTCTGGGCTGGAGAAAGTCTTCAGGATTTCCCATGTAAAAATTACAGCTGTGCTGTAAACCCAGTTATCTAGGGAGCACACATTAATTATAAGAGCGTGTGACAGAAATTTGCATAATCAGGGTCTCCTGTGTGCTCTAGTAAAAATTTGTAGTCAAGAAAGGTTCCAAATTTTGACTTCTGCTTTGTTAATGTCTAACTGTTCCCAGGTCATTGATGTTCATTGTTTACCCCGCCATCTTAGGGTAGGAACCCACAACAGACAATCGCAAGAGGTAGATTGGTCTTCACTGCATTAAAAGTAGGACATGCAGTAAAAAATCAGATTGAAAAACCCGAAACATTAAATGCACAAAGTATTTGCAACATTTTATAGTATCCATGAACTCAGAATTGCATATATTTATTTTGAATCAACTGTCAGGTTACTTGACAGAGCTTATGCCCCGTGCAGTCTTAGCGTCAAGTTTTGGTCGTGTTGTTGTGCCCCATATCTGACCCCACAATTTGCAAATTCCCCCGGGTTATGCCTCACTGCCCCAACACTCTAGCCTTGCTGTAGCCACGTTCTGTCAAGTTTCCAAAAGTAGCTAAACGTGGCGGCAAAAACATGACACTATGACTTGGGCATTACATAGAACGAATATAACTAATAGACCAATAGTCAGTGACTGTAGCTTTCTTTTTAAATTTGTTTTGTCAGACACAGGCTGTACACAGCGGTTAAAATCCATCCTACATGTACTTCACTGATAATTCAAATATGATATGTTTCCAAAATGTGAGATCTCCATGTTGAAACTAAAATTGACTAGAGAATGTATTTTGTGACGTTGATAACTTCATAAAAGTAAACTTTTTGATAAATGATAAACTAATACAATATTCTGTTAACAGTCCTCAAGATCTTTGTTTAAATCTAACACAATTGCCACATTTTATCAGTACAAGATCAGTTAATATCATAAAACAAAGAAAACTGACACATGTACAAAATATATACCTCAGGGATGCTTGAACACTATTGCAAAATCTAATCAATGCAAGATTGCCTAATATCAAAGTACAATGAAAATTGACACATATAATGGTTGATATTTTTACAACATACCCAAATGGATATAGGTAATACCCTCCATTTCTGACTTGAGCGTATACATCACCACAGGCGCACTTGAATTTGAATTACTAGTCATGAACGAACCTCGTCAAATACCACCAAATTATATCCATGTGTATGCAGTGTCAGAAAGTAGGCAAAGCAGGACCCAGAAAACGACTTGGAAGAAAAAGTTATAATTTAACACGCAGAAATCCAATCTAATGGCAAGGGCAAGGTTGTTCAAGTGATGAGGTGGATTTTACCTACAGTTTGTACAGTATCTATCTCGTCAGCTGATTTAATGTACTTTGACCATGATCTGGACCACATACATTTATATATATAGTTATACTTATCAATTCGATATCATCGGCTAACCTGATTTAACACACCTATGAATGTAATACACTTCGATTATTTGTTTGCTAATTTCTAGAAATACTATTTGGATATAGATTTTAGTACAGTAACCCCTCTTCTGTTATAGCTGTAGTACAATATCTTAATTAGATCAATACTTTATTATCAGTCAATCTGATTTCACCTATGCAATATACTAAAATCTTAATTTTTGCTAATTTCGAAATACACTTTTTGGACCTGGGTTAGAGTACAGTAGCCCTGCTTCTGTTAAATCAGCAGTAATACAATTTTCTAGATCAATACATTATCATTGTGCTAATCTGATCATGATACGTACAACACATTTGTAATACACCTCCATCGTACTTTTTGATAATTTTTAGAAATACTTTATGGATTAAAGTACAGTAACCCCCTTGTGTGTTATCGCTATAGTACAATATCTTATAAATTCGCAAGTTAAAGATTAGGGCTAACTAGAATAGGGACACATCATATAGGGCCCTGTGCGAAGGGTAGATGATTTTAAAGTTTTCCTGTACATTAAATATGCCAAATTAGGCTGCTTTATGAACATAAATTTTCGATTGATATAGAGAACTAACTTTTATTATAAATTTTTGAACAACAGTTATTGTTGAAAAACCTTTCAACCAATTAAAGTTGTATTATTCTTCAAATTTACTACTTTTTGGTAATTTGGAAAAGCACTCTGCATGAGCGATACACACAGGTAAACAATGGTTTACAGCAAGTCAAGGTTAACTTTAAGCGACCAGCTTAATCATTGGATTTTACAAGGCCATTGGTGATTTACGGAGGTCAACGTTATTAGGTGCCAAATTTTAATTCAACAGAAAGAAAAAATCAAAAATATCCAATTTTTATCAATTGTTTACACAATTACAACACATTTCATATCCATGTAACTGTTATATCTATTCTAAACTAGGCTTGATGTTTGTAGCTGATTTTGAATAATTGAAATGCATCATTTTGAAGAATATTGCCGCTTTAAATTAACAATAACAATAAATTGATTTAGATTAATAATACAATTTCAATTCAACTCAGACAACTGAACAAATTTGGTGAAATTACAACTTCAATTAAGTTACTGCATAGGAAAGCTTCTCTGTCAATCAAAAACGAGAATAGTTTCTAATCTTAACGGGGTGTAACACGACCAAGAATTTAACCTGCAACCTTAGCTCCACACAAAGCAAATTTAAATTGGTATCATATGTTTGATTCTTTAAAGTGATTTATTTATCTTACTTGACAAAGATATAAGTATGTAAAGATCATGTAACATTTTAAAGATTATCAACTTTTGTGCAAGCGATCAAGCGTATCCATGTCTTTTACAGTGTGTAACAGCTGTCAATCAACCACAACAGGTTGATGAGTGAGAGTATCATTGGATCATTGAGAAACAGCATCAATATCATACCGTATACGATATGTATTTTGATACTGATCGATCAAAATAGGATATGTATTTTGACACTGACCTCCCAAAACAATATGTATTTTGATACTGACCTCCCTATCAATATGTATCGTGATACTGACCTCCTGATATGATGTGTATCGTGATACTGACCTCCCGATATGATGTGTATTGTGATATTGACCTCCGGATACAATATGTATTTTGATACTGACCACCCTATTGATACCTATTGTGATACTGATCTCCCGATATGATGTGTATTGTGATACTGACCTCCCTATCAATATGTATCGTGATACTGACCTCCCTATACAATATATATTGTGATATTGACCTCCCGATACAATATATATTGTGATATTGACCTCCCGATACAATATATATTGTGATATTGACCTACGGATACAATATGTATTTTGGTACTGACCTCCCTCTACGATATGTATCATGATACATATTTTGTTATAATTTCCAACAAAAATTCATTAAGAATATGTTTATTAAAATAAACATTGAGAAAACGAAAACATTTTCAAATATTCTATGAGAAAAATAAAATACTATTGAAGAGAAACAAGAGGCCCATTTGGCCTTAACGTCCACCTGAATACATTAACAATGCAAGAATACCTTTAAACTTAATTTTAAAGAACATGTACAGTTTCCTGAAAATCTGATCAACAGTTCTCGACAAGAAGTTGAAAATGTCTCAGCCAATCAGAAGCCATATGGTGGCCATATTGGATAGAATTCGGCAAAATCGAACACAAATCTGAAAGGGGACCATGCAAGGAACATTCACAGCGAGTTTTGTCAAAATTGCCTAAGTAGTTTTTGAGAAGTTTAAAATGTGAAAGTTAACGACGACAGCAATGACGACAGACGTCAAATGAATTGATAGAGGAAAAGTCCATATATATGGACTTTTTCAAAGTCCAGGTGGACTTAAAACTAAAGTTTTCAAATAAATAAAGAAGAGTAATACATGTCTTCTCCTTTGGAGTATTTCTTTTTTTAAATCCAGAACATACCATTGGCATACCATTTGGTATTTTTCGCTAGCCAAGGTATCACTTCCTTTCAATTCGCTTATCGTAGTGTATCGAAACTTGGCTTGCGAAGATGACCATTTGGATGTAAAACATCTCCAGAATTGTACTGATACATATAAAATGTATTTAGAATGTGAACCGATAAATTTAAAACGTATCCAGAATGTGAACCGATATATTTGTATTTTGATATATTGTTGAAGCCCTAATTAATACTGTGCGATTGTGACAGACAACCAAGGTCCAATTTCAATGTTGAAAAAAGGTTTCCCTCAAGAACATGCTAAATGCAGGTCTCTGAGATAGACAAAGTAGGCTAAGGTGAGGGAATAGAAATTAAATTGTTTTATGTATACAGTAAATTTCCTTCCTGACATATAAAAGTTTTTAATTTTTTTATGAGTATACAGAATATGGTATGGCAAATGAAAACCACATCATTCAACTCGGGTGAACTAATTTTGATAGGCAGTGAGCCAAATATTAAAAGGTAATATACCTGGAAATAAGCTCAGGTAACTTTTCTTTTTAGCGACAAATGACCTTGACCTTCGATCTTTGCCCTCATAAAAACTATTTTTACCATCACTGACCTTAAAGTTACATTTATCAATCCAAAATCAATCAAGTTCTTCCTTTCCTTATTGAGAACAAATAATTTTATACTTATCCAAGCAAAGAAACTAAACATATGGACTGGAGAGAAACTTTAAGTAAACTTTCTATTTTAAGCACCAGTGACCTAGACCTTTAACATTAAACCCCAGCCAAAGCATCAGTTTCATGTAGCTCTTTCTCTCATGAAAAAAAAACAAACAATGTACAAGTTGAGTGGCTTAATACAACAAAAGATACTGAAGATCTTATTTTGAAATGTTTTCTTTTTTTGGTACATATACGTGATTGGGATGAAAATTACATGATTTTGAAAGCATCATAATTATATAACTAAAAACTAAATTTCAAGGCATAATTAATAAGAAAGATAAATTAATTTAATTTTATCAAAACTATCAAAATTTATCCCAAATTAACAAACTATATTCAATACCCATCACTTTTTCATGTAAAAAACCCCAATCAATTGTTGAATGTTATAAACTTCATTGTGTATAAAACTTTTACAGCTTTTCTCAAATACTTCTATAAATCAAACTTTGTTATGAAAACAAACTGATGCAATACCCTAAATATTCAAACAAAAACAGAAAAACCACAAAAAATGTGCAAATCCATGGGAAAAATTCATTTGGGCATTTTATCATAAATCAAGAAAGATAAACCGAACACTCAGAAGCCTGTTATATCATTCTATCTTGAAACAGTTTAACAATAGTCAGGGATTATCTCCTTATCTCTGCACAGTAATACAACAGATTGATTCAAGAGTTTAACAAACATTGACCAGAAAGTCACACTCTTCACAACGTTTGTATTTATAACTGGGTTTATCTTACTGTATGGTGTGTTATAACCACACTATATTGACCCTGTCAAGTGCTAATTGTTTGTGTGTTTACTTCGTATTAATTCTCAATTGATATGACCTAATAATATGTAGGGGAGTAGCTTTAGGAGTGTTAATAATCCTATCAATAATAATATTATTGTTCCTTTACTAAGAGGATTATATTGAGCAGCTATACAGTATTATTTCACCATCAAAGCCCTTCTGTGCAGAGATGAAACAGAAATAACATCAAGTTATCAGTATTTATAACTGTATGTTGCAGCTTTTTTGATAAGCTCTGAAATTACTCTCTGATTAGATAACAGCATATTAAACAAGCTTCATCTGCAGGTGACAATATATATATATATTGCATATTTGATTTAAATACAATTTATTGACAAAGAAAAATCGTTTAATTCTAAAAGGAGTTTCAAGTTAAGTAACCCTTTTTTATACTGCGCATTCATGTATTTGCAGAATACAAGAAAATTTTATTTCCAGCAGAAAAGAAAACCAATATTTTTAATGATATTTTTAACAAAATCTTGTACAATTGTAGGATCTATATTTTGATCATTGGATAGGAATGTGTAAGAGAGGTCAATCTTTGTCCTTTGATTCTAATAAACTAGATATCACCTTAAATCTTAATAGTATTAGGTTATATAACAAGTAAATTTATATGTTTTGCCTTCCCACATGAACTAAATTGTTGACCAGTACACATTATACTGTATACAAACTACATAAGGATGTCCCCAATATCATATTATCATATAAAACACTTTAAGTTTTAATTTCATAATCTAAGACACTTGTTACAAATTATTGGTTGAAAAAAAATTTAATTGAAAATAAATTAGTTTTAAAAAATTATAGGCATTATTTTAATTTAGTTGGCTCATGCTCATTTCTTTTGAAGTCCACTTATTATAGATATCATTTACAAATTTATAATTCCTCAGTTGTTATCTAGGTGCAATCAAATAGAGAATATATGAAAAACCTTAATTTGATAATTTCCAAATTAAAAACAAATTAGTAATAAATATAGAATCATCACCAATAGTTATAATTGAAATATAGTGATGTTTTTGATTTATGTTTTCCTTAAGTTAAGGCTTTTTAAAAATTGGAAAAATGACTGCAACTATTTTTTTCGGAGGTTGATAAACATGTCTGAGATTTATTCAAGATTTCAGAAGAAAAACTGTTATCAGCAGAAAATAATGCCTTTACGTTACAAAGATATGCAGGGTAAATCATCAACACTCATATAAATAGGTCAACAATTGATAACTGTATCAAATACACACAATACAACAAGATATATGGGCCCTGGTTGCATCAAGTCTAGGCATGCACTGAGGCTGGGCTGGAAAGATGAGGACGTCCCATCACTAAATATTGACAGATATGCCGTTAATGTGATAAAAGATAGTACTGCATGATAACAACATACTCACACTATATAAAACAAATAATGACGTGTTGGGTCTTACCTACTAACAGATAGTTTATCATGTTTACTATCATACAGTGATAAAACTGGCAATGTGTATGTACCCATCATCTTCTTGTTAAAGTACATAGATTATATGAACATTCACAAATTTATTGTTGAAATATTACCCTAGAGACATTAAAAATAGTTTGTTTTATTGGAGTTTAGCATCCCTTTAACTTATGTATAGGTCAAATCGAGAATGATGTCTGCTTGTGAAAGTGCACACTTAATTATGCCGACTTTATAGTGCTGTCTCACTGAAATATCACAACGCAGAAACATTAATATGATACTTCACACAGTCACATTATCCTGACACTGAGCTAAAAACTCCTTCTCTTGCCCAGTAATGCTGAGCGCTTAGCAGGGAGCGAGAAGATTGCAAAATTTTAAATTTTAATGTCTTAGGTTTTGATGCGACCAGGATTTGATCCTACAACCTGGGATTCTAGCACCAGTCTACCAGCACCTTAACCACTGGACAACCATGCTGGTCTTTAAGTTAGTGATGAGTAATAATAATACATCTACTACTTCTGGTTGAGATTATCACATTTTTCTATCATTTGATCAATTATTTCTTACAGAAAGCAAAATATTTTCCAAAATAACAGTAAAAAAATATTTTATCAAATAAATTAATCCTATATCATGTATAGCATCATTTAATAATTAAGTGATAAATTTGATTGTCTCTAGGTCTGTATATTTAATGGTGTGTCATCACTGTGAAATTGTACATGATTTTGTGAAAATCCCGTTTTATTTTCAACAGAAACTAGTGGCTTATTTGTTACCACAATCAAAAATATCAACAAAGAAGCCCTATAGGCCTGGGGTTTATATACAGATGCGACTTATAATCCGAAAAATTATCGTTAAATTATAACCTCGAAAAATCAATTACTGTAGTGAAAACGGACTTAAAATACTTTTGGTTTTCTTTATTTTCCTAAAAAATCCAGGTTTATTTATAGAAAATTTATTTAAAACCTGTAAAATTTTTAAATAATTTATAGTTGATTAACTTGCATAATCTTTTATAAATTTGTGAAATTTTACCTTTACTATTATGTCTTAATTCTTACTTTTAATTATATCAGAGAATGACTTTGTACTTTTAACTAGACTGGTAACTTTGTTTACTAGACTATAGTAACCATCCCTTTTCTTTGCATACATGTACATCTGTAGCGTGTTCAGGTTGGCGAGTGCCCTCTACGATGGCCAATAGCAGCCTGGCAAAACATGTTCACATATCAAAACACTTAACAACCAGAGATGGTGTCAACGTTACCAAATGCTCGCTTGTTTATGCATTTGTCGATTTTAAAAGACATCTTATTAATCTTTCCTGACCACTTAAAAATATATTATTTATAAGACTTTTCTTATTTTTCATAAACCATTGCAGTTAAGTCTGCCCAAATAATATTTAATCAATATATTGATTTATATTCATGATATTGCCATCAGTAAATGACATAGTGTGGTAGATAAAAAACATAAGAAATTTTTGCTTGTAATACCAATATGCTCTTAAAATGTTAAAATCAAAATTGTGCCTTCCTACATCAATAGTATAACCCAAAGAAACTTCGGCTTCCTGGTAGACATATTGAATGAATGGCAAGCTTCTAAATGACTTGCACAAAAAACTTTAACATTTATGTGCTACAAAAAAGTTAAGTTCAAAACAGGTCAAAAGGTTAAAAAAAAAATTAAATATTTTTTAATTATTACTTCACTACATCAATAGTATACCCCACAGGAGCCTCTATGCCAAATATCAGCATCCTAGTATGTATATAGTATACCTCACCAAAATCTTATACTTTGGTGATCTACAAATATGTCAAGTTCAAAACAGGTCAAATGTTTTAAAAATCAAATTTTATTTCGACTTCACTACATCAATAGTATACCCTACAGGAACCTCCATGCCAAATATCAGCATCCTGATATACATATTGATTGAATGGCAAGCTTTTAAATAATTTGCACCAAAAACTTTAACATTGGTGTGCTACAAAAATGTAAAGTTCAAAACAGGTAAATTTTTTTAAAAAATTTAAAATTATTTTTTGATTTCAACTTATTTACACCAATAGTAGATCCCACAGGAACCTCAATGCAAACTATCAGCATCCTAGTACACATATTTAATGAATGACAAGCTTCTTAATAACTTGCAGCAAAAACTTTAACGTTGATGT
>JAUMGZ010161248.1:0-16238 GCA_032359645.1 Pododesmus macrochisma
TTTTTTTTAGGAAATTCAGTTATTTAGTAAACTTTAAATGTTTTCATAGGTTTAGTCAAAAATATCACTTCAAGGTGAGAGTCAAAACCCTTCTGGATATCCTATTAGAATATGCATTATAGATAAGCCTGTCTTTGATGATACAATTGTTATTCTGTTACATTAGAATTGCACTGTTGAGAATTTTTCAAAGCACAAATAACCTTAAAGGTATGTGACACTTATTTTAGATTCATTTTATATGAATTTTGCAACCATATTGCAGGAGGAAAGAGAAAAATAGAGGAAAAAACTGATTAAGACAGTAAAAAGAGAAAAAACCAAAGATTTATACCCTCCCCACTTTCTGGTAGTGATTCCTAAGTCTTGCAACTACTCCCATTGATTTTGATGTTACTTCCAACCCATAGGCTTTATTTGAGTATCATGGAATGTAGGTCGCATGAATTAATAATGCAGACACATACCTCAATATAACGTTTGTTGTGTGCAGGGTTCAATGACAGTCATATTCACTATAGGTAGCTGTTTAATAGTGTTTACTTTGAATAACAGAGACGCTGGTATGGATTCAAATAAATCATTGTTATACTGCCTTTGGTGCAAACCATGTGTCAATATGTAGTTTTTGTTATCACTTCAACAATAAATGCAGGTAACCTGCATTCTACTATATCTATATGAGATAGTTATATTGAGGTATTTGCGAAAACAAGCTGTGAACACAATTTATTTTAAATGTTAGGATACAAGAGGTTACAAAACTTTTCATTCTGTCTGCTATGTCAAACAGTTTGATTAGATATTTGATATGAATTGAGGTAAAATAGACCACAACACACCGGATGTTGATTTCTTCATTTTATTTAGGTCTACATGTTTCGCCCCAGTGAGCGGCATCATCAGGACAATTATTACAACTTTGTTTGAGATTAAGTAAACATTTGCGGCTCTATTGTTAATTGTCACTGACGTCACAATGCTTCGATTGAAAGTTCAGTGACAACTGGTTATTTATAGACTGTTTGTATTTATAGTTCTTGTTCCTTGTGTCTGTTTCTCTTATTGTTGGTCCATGGTTCGGTTGCTCTAGTGGCTTGTGGATGAGCTCTAATTGATTTTACCTCAATTCATTTATGACCCACGCATAGAAACCTGATTGGTGTCCACACCTGATGCATTTTTGAACTTCCTGTATCAAGCGTTTAATTGGTTCACATGTATGAAACTAGATATTTGATATGCTTAAAAAATACCTCAAACTAACTACAAGGTAGTGACCTAGTTACAAGGTAGTGACCTAGTTTTCAATTAGTTGGTCTTGTAAAATCTGTTTTGTCACATATATGTTTAGTACTTCGTCTAACATGGTGTATATTATGGTATCAAGAATACCTACAGTTTCAAGTGGATTGTTTTGAAACTTTGCACAGATATTACAGGCATATTGAAGATGTGTACCATTTATTGTGGAAAATTTTCATGAATATTTGGAAGACATGCCATATGTTGAAATTAGTCTCTATTTTTCGTCGTTTACATACTGTAGAGAACCAAGATTGTTATAATCAATAACACCAACAGTTTTCAATTGATCCTTTTTTCAACTGTGCAGAATTGCTAGATATATATTATAGATGTGTATCTTAATTGTGTTTGGGTGAAACTCCATGAATTTTTAGTCCTCCTGTATACCAGCCTAGTGCATTTTTACTACAGCAATCTGTCATCAACCTTTGTTAACTTGCAAATTTTGACTTCTCAGAAACTACTGGACAATTTTGTCCAAACTTACTGTGTATGTTCCTTTCCAAATATGGCTGTCATGCGTTTTGATTAGCTGAGGTCTTTGCAATCTTTTTTCAAGAGTTGCTCAGGTCAGATTTTAAAGAAACTTATTCTAGATGTTGCTTGCATGGCCCCCCTTCAGAATTGTGTGTCTGACATTACTGCATTAATCCAGTATTTATTTGGCTGAACCTTATTCAACCCTATCATTGCAATGTCTCATTTAATGCTCATTACTTTAGATAAATCTTAAAAAGACTTTGAATGGAAATTAAACTGGTTGCCATGATATAGGTTTCGGCATCATATGCTTTAAGTAAGAAATTTGTTTACAAATTCAACAAATAGTATTCAAAACCCATACAAGATCTGATGCCAAGAAATTATGAATGCTGTGACTCTAACAGCTACATTAAACTGGCATTATGCTCTGTGAACTGTGTGTAGTTATTTCACTGATTTTAGCCTCAGATCAAATTGATTTGTGTGATATCCATCAGTCATCAGAGATCTGAGGCTGATTAAAACTTGATTGAAGATTTCAAGGCACAAACTTCAGATACATATTATTGATTACAAGAATAATCAACCAACACAGCTTTAGCTGTAGTACTCACATCATTCTCTCTGTCTTTGGTCTCCCAGGATAAAAGTCATGTGTAGACAGTAATCAAGTTTATTCTTCGTGAAAACCACAAATTTCTTTGAGAAGCCTGCAACAACAAGTTTTTTAGTGACATTATTATTATTTTTAGAGATATGGATGAATTTCAGGCAGTTTGTGGTTATCAAGATGAATTGTCAGATGGATTGTGGCAAGGCAAAGTTTCTTCACAAGGGCAACGAGTTGAATTTTACACAGCAAGTTTTATGCCTAAAAGTAAAGTGTTGTAAAGAAAGCTCTTTGTTTTACTTTGTTTGTTCTTATTACACAGTTCTGTATGTGAATTTAGCTTTCTAATTAAATTATTTTTTCCATAAGGTAAAAAGTTGATACTTCAGTTAGATGACAATTCTTATGTATTTGAAATGGCTTCTAGAACAAATTGATGGATTTTATCTAGATTTGCAAGGAATCTTTATTTGGGGAACATGATTGATATTGGTTAACATTGTGTTGTTCGTAGCTACCAGCTAGGGCACCACCAGAGAGTATATATTTGGAAAATTTATAATAAAAAAATCATCAACATCATTGCATTTAATGTGTCCTAGTTTCCCTATTTTGACATTTCATTTTTAACTCGCCTAGGTTTATTCTTTGTTTTGCTCAGGTGATGTATGTAGATCATATGCACTGACTGTGGTCTTACGTGAGTTATTTGTCATAACACAAGGAAGCTGACTGTTGGCTACAGAGGCTGAATGTCTAAGGTCAAGGTCACAGAGCACTTGGTTAAAGTTTTATCACATTATCATTTAAGATTTTTACTCTGAAATGGATTTCTGCTACACTTGAACTAACTGTTCCTTAATTTTATATAAGAGAATGCTGATTGAAATTTGATTGTTTTGCGTAATGGAAAAGTTGGTGAACTGTTATACAAATTAAGCTTCGACATTAGATTGGATGAAAATAAAAACATATTTTTGGGATTGGTATTAAAATAAAACTTTAAAAAAGCAGAATCTGATTTAAGGTACCACCAGTATGACATCATTTCAAATGTCATTTTGTGCATTTTATGACCTCTTTGTTAAATTGCTTTTGAGATGCAATCATCCCTGAGGAATTGATATCTAGGTTACTTTAAATGATGCATCTTGCAAGGTCAAGGTCACAGAGCACTTGGTTCAAGTTTTATCACATTTTTATCACATTATTATTTAAGATCTGGACTCTAAAATAGATTCCCTTTACACTTGAACTAACTGTTCCAAATTTTGCTTTTATTTAAATGAATGCTGATTGGAATTCAATTGTTTTTCGTAATAGAAAAGTTGGTGAAATGTTTTACAATTTTGAGGCTTCATATTGTGTCATAGAAATAAAAATAGAATTTTGGGATTTGTATTTAAATAAAACTTTAAAAATGAAGAATCTGATTTTAGGTACTAGTATGCAATCATTTTAAACTATTTCAAATGTCATTTTGTGCATTTTAAGATCTCTTTGTTGATTTACTTTTAAGATGAACTCATTTCTTAGGAATTGATATATAGGTTACATTAAATGATGCGTCTTGCAAGACGTTAAAAGCTTCAATTTACATAAATTTCAGAGCAATTTCACCTTATTTCATGCTCCTCAATAGCATTGAAATTTTATTATCTCAATCTATAGCACTACCAGTTGGGTTGAATTGCATGGTATATGGTATAACAAGTGTTCTTATTCATCAATTGTCTTTAGACTCAGTTTCTTTGTTTAAAAATATATAGTTATTTTGTTCAAAATGCATTAAATGTATTGAATTAAACTACTGTAAATGTACAAATTTTAGCAGTGTTTTTATTTTAACGCTTTTCGCGCTGACCTTAAAGCACTAATTTATGTACAGCGCTTATATTTAACATATAGATTTAAAACAATGATGTAAGCTTACGTACACTACTAATTCATGATTGTGCGTTTATGTCTTGCATAGGATGTAGCGCTAAAATATGACTGCGCTAATATAAGTATGTTTTAAGTACTTATGTATTGAAGTTGATTAATTTTAAGCTAGCTTTAATGTTTAAAGAATATTTTCACAATACGGTATGTTGCAGATTGTTTATAGCAATTTGCTTTGCAACCTGAATGCAATCAATATGTATCTGGATTATCAAGATAGAGAATGTGTTGGCTGATGAGCAAAACTCATTGACCTTGCAATCATTATCTTTTATCACTGGTAAATTAATTGGTTCAGTGCCTAATCAGGTAATTTGTCAAATTAATCTTGAAATTTAAGAAGCCCTTGTACATAATTTATCACACTTAAATGGGAAATTTGGAGCAATTATCTCAAATTTTTAAGATTCATGATAATGAAGCATTCATTCTTCTTAGAAAAAAATAGATTTTTTAAAAGTCTTGGAAATTATATCCCAAAGACATTTAAGAACTCTGTCTTTCTTAAGGCTTGTAATAGATGAATTGTTCAGACTAATGAATTAACAAGTACCGGTATTTTTGATGACTTCTTTTGTAAATGAAGATGTAGATGAGTTTTATAGATACAAATGTACATGTACCATTAAAACTCAATATAAGGACTTTTTAGTGCAAAACCTATTGATTCAAATGAACATGAAAATGCTTTTCAATACCACAAAAATGTGGCATTACTACTGGATTATGTTACATTTTATATAGTTTCACTTCCATTTTAACCTATTTCAAATAATTTTATAGGGTAATTCTAAGATGGGAAATAGAGATTTGATAACTATTAATATAAGATTATATAGCTTTTAAATAAAGCAAAAAAAACCTGTTTTTTAGGGCCAATCAAATTGTGATCAGTTTATAAGTATCATGTCATCTTTAGAAAAAATGTACACACAGAATGTGAAAGCAAGAAATGGGTAGTTTAACGTCTTCAGCGTACCATAGTGGCCATTAAAAGACGAAGAATGTGAGCTGTACTCATCCTTTATATATGGTATCTGTGTTCGTGTTATACTCAATGGATGCGAAATGACAGGAACAACACTTCTCCATTTACTGCTTCCTGGTTCTCGTACACTAACACAGAATATCCTTGGCATTGTTGATATTGATGAGTTTGAGGTGATATATAGTCCAAATGAATAGCTCTAGTTCGTGAAAACATTTCTCTTTCTTGATGGGTTATTAAATATGACACATTTTCCAATTTTCTGTTTGTTGAACTTTTATTGACTCTCATGTTAAGTCAACTAAGTGATTCTTTAAGTCTGCAGAGGCTTAATCTTGATTTTTCATAAATCATTTTTTGTGCTAATTAACTGCTTTTGAACTGTATGGCTGTTTTTGATCAATAAATACCACAGTGCTGAATTCATGGACATGGGCAATATTATGTATGTTAAAGTTACCGTAATGTAAGGGTCATAAAAATAACATTTTTCATTGAAATGTCCTAGAGTTACAAAATTGTTCATGCAGAATACATGTGAACCATCTTTAAGCCATCTTCTACATAATGGTATGGGGAGGGGGGGATTAATACTGTATGCGTACATATGATCATAACTAGATATATAGGTAGATTTATAGGTAGGAAAGTCATGAGTAAGAATTATTAATGCATATACACGTTGTATATGGAACAACCTCGAGGCATGGAGAACCAAATTTGTTCAAGGTGTGACCTAGGTGTAAAAATAGTTAACAATTTTTGGGTTAAAATTTAACACTACTGTTATAGCAGATATGTTAATTTTTCACATTTACAACTTCTTCTCTGAAACCATTGGACCAGTTTCAACCAAACTTGGCTAAGGAGGCATCCTTTGGTGAAGGTCATACAGAATTTTTTAAGTGATGGAGATCCCACCACATCAAAAAGGGGCAAATTTTAAAGGAAAGCATTTTGTCTATTCATCAATCAAAAAAAAAAATGATGGACAATGTGTATTTTGATTGAGATCTGTGTAGATTGGTTGATTTAAAGTCGTTTGAAGTTCTGCTAATACTAGACTGAGGTCCTTGTCAAAGATAGCGCATGTGTAGCTAGGTTGAAATAGAATACATTAGAAAAGAAATTGTGTTGGTTCTTTGTGGCTCTCTGAAAGGAAATACAGCTGAAAAGGACTGGTTGCCTCAGAGTCAGGATTACGTGACCTAGCAAATATCCTGTAATGTATGTTATGTCTGACACATAGTTTGATAGGAAGATAGCACATTAACAAATTGTGTAATTCTAAGAAGACCTCATTGGAATTCAACAAAGTTTAATACTTTTAAGGTTTAAATGGGAAAATATTACCATATTACATCGGAATTGGAATTGGACATTTGTGAGGTATTATCATGGAAACATCAGGCTCGATTTTTCATTCATGTTTTGAAAAAAAATTGCTCATAAATTTGATTGTTATAATGGATTTATGGATGTTGAAATTAATTTAATACTAGATTAAGTTGAATGTGCAGCTAATTAATTATAACATGCAATCGACACATGCAACAGAAACATCTCAAGGAAGCCTGATGTAATTTTCAATTTTGAGTTGAATACTTTTTAACTTGTTCAAATATGGTAATAGTGTCTATTATTCATGAACATGGCAAGGGTTAAATTATTATCAAGTTTTTTTTTAAAGTGATTTTGGTTGAAATGCATCAGTTTGGACTGAAATCAATTTTTGTAAAAATATTTCCAAAAACACAGTCATCTTCAATTGTAAAAACAAGCAAGTTGATGGAAATTTGACATGACAATGCGTCCATGTGTGCAACATGCTGATGTGAAGATTTGTGATCATATGTGAAAAAATTATTCTCAATCACTTGTTCATAAGATTGGGTCCTGACACAATGCATTGTTTGTGAGTCTGAATGCATCTCCTCTATACATTATTTATATATTATACATGTATGAAACATAACATTCCATTAGAATTCTAGAATGTATTCTATTTGGTAAGGCAGTGCCATGCAATCATATGACTGATCAGTAAACTCTGCAGAGATAATTCAGATTTTATTGACTTTGTGGGTGCTTGCTAAATATCTTATCTTAATTCTTGTTACTGTCAGAAATATATGTTTTGTATGACAGGTTTATGATAACGAATTGCATAATATGCCAAAACTGTATACAGTTTCTATTCTCAGAAATTTTGTTATATTTGCAAGGAAGAAAAGATCCATACCATAAAACCCAATACAACATGCAAAATGAATTTGATTGTGACCTTTTCACAGTAATTTCTGTTTCAATTACACATGAAGTTGATAGCATGAGTAGCAATGATCTATGCATTTACATTTACTTCAATTGATTTTCTAGATATATTTAACATGAAGCTCTGATTTAGCCAACATCTAAGACACAGTTATCTCCCTTTACAATGGTATTTTGGGCAATTGTATGATGGTGTAGGTAAGATCTAATAGGAATTGACATGATGCTGGTATTCTTGTATTTATTACAGCAATATCTTGATAGTGAAGTGAAGGTTATGTATAAGTATAGTTTACACAGCATTTTTAATGGTTTTGTATAATAATATTTTGAGATATCATTCATGTGAACTCCCTGAAAGATACATGTGTTTAATAAACCATCAAACTCCATCCAATATAACTACCCAGGTTTTTGATTGACTTAAAGATTTTTTACTTCTTGTCAAAATTAAGTGTTGGTCCACAATATTTGATGTAGATGTTAATTCTGTATGGTTTCCTTTCAGAAAAGAGTCTGATATTGTCCAAACTCAACCCAATTTGGCCTCTTATCGGCCGAGACCTTTTAAACCTTGTGAGATTTCACCAAACTATTGCTGAACTCCTCCAATATAGTCACCGGGTAATCGTTTAGCCTTGACTTTTATTGACAAGCACTGCTGGTCAAATTTTCATGGAACTTGTTTCAAATAGCTGGGCATGACCTCAAGCCCCGGGATTAACCATTGGGGGGCAAAAATTGGAAATTTTTAATGAAATATCCTTGCAAACCAGAGTAGCCTATAGCTTGATGCATGAATTCATAACATAACACCATTTATATTACATGCAGATTGATTCAAGAGTCTTCTAGACTTGTCTTTGGAGTCAAAAATGTGCTAATTAGAAAGTGTCATTTGTGAAAAGGCATTCAGATTTGTTCAATTTAAGGGACTTGCTGTAAAGTTGTGACACTAAGTGCACAAATTTGGAGGAAATTTATAAAACTCTCCAAAGAAATGTATTCATTCTTTTACTGCAAGATGACATAAAGGAATTTATTTTGAACAGTCAGACGATGATTCTGTTATTAAAGTTGGTTAACTGAATCTTGTGAAAGGTCACCATGCAACCAGTTACTTCCCTAGACAAATAATTGTATTTCACTGAAAGATGAAACTTAATTTCAAAAGGTTGAAAACAAGGAGCTGAATTGTGTGTGGGCAGGATAAGAAACGTCTTAATGCCAGCCAAGGGTTACAATCCGCTGTCCTGAGGTATCCTTGGGTGGCGTAGATGGATAAGAAGGGTTATACAGACCTACTATTACTGAAAAACAAGAAACTGTAATGTGGTTTGACTCTATAAACCTTGCTCACTCAGAAGCAGTGATTATGAGCATTTCTTGATATAGAGTAAACAAGCTATATTGTACTCTTTATAATGTTATGAAATGTGAAACGAAGGCAAGAAATTGAATCTGTATGCCAGAGGCATTAGTAAATGGCAGAAAAGTGGATGCGGTATGGTAATAACATTGCTTTGCTGCTTCTTTAGTGCACCTAGCATGTAGACGGACAGTGTCATAGATCTAGAAAACGACACTGCTCCAATCTTAATGTGTCAGTCTCAAGTATGTTACAGTTATCTGAGCTTCACAAAACTCATCTGTGTTTAAGTAGTTCTTGTCATTAAGTTCCATTGCAACACATTTGTACATGCATGTTTTTAACGCCATCATTTCAAATGAGGATATCTTTCTCTTTTTCATATTGTTTATATTGCTGTGTGGTGTTGATAGTAAGGGGCCATTAAAGCAACTCAAGAATAAGATCTTGTAACTCTAAATACCACATAAGTTATAATCAATGGTGCTTAGGACTGTACATGTAGTTATATTACCGGGTATACATACACTAACAGTATTAAAACCTAGATATGGTAACCCATTATCATAACATCCTAAAACATTTGAGAACAATGTAATGGCTAAATTAGAATATTAATTTGAATTAGAAAAGTATAGATAAAAAGGACTTCCTCATGAACCAGAAGGTCCCCCCCCTTTAATCCATGAGCTTGTGATAAGTAAGGCATCTTTTCTATATATGTAAAACATGTATACTTCTATAACTATGATCATGAGAAATCTGTACATGTGCTAAAGGATGATAAAAATTTCATATAAAGTATATTTACTTGAATCATAATTTGAATTGGAGCCCTTTTATTTGACTTTGTCATGTTATAGGGAACACTACTGTAACTTGTCATGTTATAATGAGAACTCTTCTGATATTTGTCATATGATTGGGAACTCTTCTGTTACTTGTCACACGATTGGGAACTCTTCTTTTACTGTCATGTGATTGCAGGGAACTCTTCTTTTACTGTCATGTGATTTTGAACTCTTCTTTTACTGTCATGTACGTGTTTGGGAACTCTTCTTTTACTGTCATGTGATTGGGAAATCTTCTTTTACTGTCATGTGATTGGGATCTCATCTTTTACTTGTTTATATGATAATGATTTCTGTAACTCTCATTCTGTATCCATTCCATTAATTTTATATTTCGAGAGAAAATGTTAGATTTGCTTTTATGAAAATGAAATTGGATGTAATTCATTGAGAAAGAAAAAAGGGATAAAATTTTATTAAGCCGTGTTAATGAATTGGCTGGTCAATGCTGTGAAGGGATGAAATTGTTTCCATTTTGAATTAATCAACATGAAGCTTTAGATTGACAATTACAAAAATTATCAAAAACAATTCACATTTATTGGTCTCTGACAATATAATAAGAATTGGTGAGTTTTCTGATAGAATAAAGATATTAATATCACATGACTGATAATTTAATTATTGCATCCAAGATTTTATCAATGTACAAATGTATCTGAGAAAGGAAAATCCTTGAAGAATGGATAGATAACGGTGACATAATCATGAGAATTTGATGTAGAAATATTGCTATTGAGTAAATGAAATAATCTACAGATTGTTGTTAAGACGGATGTGTAATTGGAATGGCGCTATCCTTTACTGGTAAGAGCCTGAGGCTGCTGTAGAGATGGATGCGACTCTGTGAAGAGAGTGCATCTTCATTACCGTCCCCTATTTGTGTTCATCACTCAGGCCAATACAATTGTAGAGTTAGAATGATTTCATTGGTCAGATATAACCTCCAATTATTTTCTCCTTGACTAATATGTAATTACACATCTGAAAAACTTATCTATCTACTACTGGCTTGAAGTACTGTTTTCTAGGGCACATGTTTTAGTCAAATCAATAGCAGACTGGTCACCCAGCATCTGTAACTTGGTTATAGAAGTTTCTACAAATTGGTTGAAGATAAATGGGTACATTGACCACTGAGGTGTTGCCAAATAAAAGCTTAATGTTAAAATTGTACTTTTGTGAAAAACAATCCATATACTGTTAATGTTTCACTAGCGGTACCAGCGTGACACCTGGTGGTTAGGGTGTTTGCCTCGTGCTGGTAGACTGGTGCTAAAATCCTAGGTTGTGTGATCGAATCCCAGGCACGTCAAAACCTAAGACGTTAAAATTAGGCAATTTTCTCGCTCCCTCCTAAATGCTCTGCATTACTTGGTATAGGAGGAGGACTGGTTGGCTCTGTCTCAGGGTAATGTGACTGAGTGAAGTATCATGTCAATGTGTCTGTGGCATGATATTTCAGTGAGACAGCACTTTAAAGTCACCATATGTGCACACGGTCACAAGCAGACACTGTCTCGATATGACCTATACATGAGTTGAAGGGATACTAAACCCCAATAAAACAAACTAACAAATTCACTAGTGGTATTGTGCACTGTTGGCATGAGCATAAGCTGTTGTCTGTAATAAGCATCAGCAACGTTGATGAAAACTTGGTTTCTGATCAAGACAAATTTAGGTGATTTTTGACAATACATTCAGAACAATTAACATGATGATTGATTTATAGACACAGGGCGGACACTACGTGTTGTATACATGTAGATATATACAGTATATCTATGTTCATCCGTATTTTTGATGCTCTTCAGGAAACTTTATATCAGACGAAATCCATACCAATTTTGTTTTATTGTAGTCATTTTGTTATCTGTCTACATGGATTTCCTGAGATACCAATAATCTAGGAAAACTTCTAGTTTTTATTACTGTGTAGTTCAGATAAAGACTGCATAAGTGACACTGTATTGAAGGCAATCTAAAAAATTTCACTCTGCACAGCATGCAAACGTAGTGTGTTCTTCTACTAGCAGAGACTATCTCTCTCTAAGGCATCAGTTTGTTTAAATATGAGATATGTAATG
The DNA here is from genome assembly GCA_032359645.1 of Pododesmus macrochisma. Classification (NCBI taxonomy): domain Eukaryota; kingdom Metazoa; phylum Mollusca; class Bivalvia; order Pectinida; family Anomiidae; genus Pododesmus; species Pododesmus macrochisma. Next base: position 11,918 of record JAUMGZ010161248.1, read on the forward strand.
TTGTTTTATTGTATGTTTACCTAATAATATATATCGTGAATGCGTCTCGTTTTGTCAAATTATCAAAATTAAATTTGATCATTGTATGAAACATTTGCAAACTTTCAATCTACAACTTATTTAATTCTATTTTGATTTCTATGCTTTTCTATGTATATTAATTCGTGCATCTGTGCTTAATGCTTAATTTTTCAACTGCAGAAAATAAAGATTTCTATATTTGTTTTATTATCGCAAATTTTTTATTTTACTTTTAAAGGCTACTTGTAAGCTTCTCGGTCAACTTGATTTCTTTCAGGCAGCGACCTGCATTAAATATCAGTCACTTAAATCTTAACATTAAAGTAGCAGCAATATTTATTGGCTGCCGTTAAACATTACCATTATGGCCTAATAACAAATTCCTAATTGCTTTTCATATTATTTTATACTTAACAATTACTAGGCCATTGTACTTGGGAACCTGGTAATTATATCTTAATTGTCTTTATCATTAGCTTTTGACCTTTTTGTACTCCAGGTTATTGATATTTTAATAACCTGCACCATATGTTATTTATTGACCTTTCTTTTGTTGTCTATGAAACCAGTTTTGTTATTATATCAAAGCATATAACTCGTGCTAGCATCCCTGAAAAATCCAAAATGTTTTATCATCACAAAGATGTTTTTGGTTAAACTACTGTGGATATTCTCCTGCTTTGTTAAGATTTTGTGATGGGATTGTTTTATGAACCTCAGTAATTGAGTACATCCTCTTTGTAAGTCTATAGTTTCATGCTGACTGGATAAATTTTGATTATAACTTCTTACTAAATTTGTACAAGTGTCCTTCAAGAGTCAGGAGACAATTAAGCTTTCACTGATGTGCTAGTTTCCATCGAAGACAGGCTCAGGCTTTGACTTAAATGTTTATACATTACCCAGAATCCACCAGGACCTGACCCAGAAAGAACAAACCTATGATGAAGTATATATGTTATAATTTATAGCCTTATAACACTACATAAATCTGGTTTATAGCAACCAATCAAGAAAGCCATAAAGAACTTCACTGAGACAGAATCAGGTCTTATGATGAAAAATGATATTGACAAACTATAAAGAGAAAGTTTCCAAACAAATTGTGAGAAATTAGCAATGCTGCAATGCCTTTACGTAATATGATTCGTATGCATTATCTTTTGGAGTATATTTCTCTTTTATAAGTATGACCTGACATGGAAAATGTCTATAAAACTATTGTTTATCAAAAGAAGACCTCAAGTTATGTAGTGTTAAAGTACATCAGAATTGGAACAAGGCAAGCCATGTGCCTTTATAAAATACATCAATTGGCATCCAAATAGATCCATTGTGGCTTTTTTTCATCATATTATTTTTATAATGTGTCTCCTGGTATTTCGTAAACAAATTATTTTGACACCCTTTATTTTCATTTACTATAGGTCCACTATACACAGATTAAACTCTTCCTATAATTACAAATCAAGGTCATCATCATACTTACTTTTTATGTCAAGGTCAGGTCAAGGGCGGGGTCCTTTCACCCATTTGGTTGGTTTGACGTATATTTTTATGCCCAAACAAAAACAGTCTCATTAGGCTGGTTAGTTCTTGTCCTGACTTTTTGATGAGGCTATCGTTTGTTTGTCAATTGCGTTTGTTCTGTTGATCCTATTTCTTATTGTTTTATGTGTCCCTTTTCAAAGAAGGGAGACATATAGTTTTCAGCATTCATGGTTTGTTCTATTCTACTTGTTGTTATCTCCTATCCAACTAAATAATCATATAATTATACATCTTGTGCTGGATTAAGTGTGGCATACCCGTACTTAACTGAAGTTGCACAACCCTTTATTTACTGAGTTATGGCCCTTTGCTACTTTTTGTCCAGACTTTAACTTCAATATTTTTTTGTTTAGTGGAACAAAACTATATTTACACATATTTATCTCATGATGGAAGAGTGTGGCATACTAAAATGATGAGACATGACCTTATATTTATAGAGTTATGGCTCTTTGCTGATTCTTTCTTCATGGCAATAACATATGTTAACATATTTGTTACCTTCTGTTTAATAATATGGCATTGGTAATTTTAAGTGTGTTTTTCGATCATACCCTTTTCTTCTCCTTGTCCTTTTCAGCATGTATGCTATCAAATAAACCTGTCATGAATATATTATCCACAAATATGAGGTGTCAAAAAGACCATGACCTTGACAAGCATGAGTAACCTTTAGACAAAGTGATACTGTATATCAATCATGCTGCTTTATCTTCTTTGGATTATTACAAGTATTAATAGTCTACCAGTGATTTTATACTTGGTTGATCTACATGTATCTATAACCTGGAATTAAGTTTGTCTATCCATCCATGAGCACAATTTTGTCTTGACGTCCCCTCCTTAACTACTGGTTCATTCTGATAGAATTTGAGATTAATAGCAGATTGTAACTTACTTAAATAGTCAATAATACTGAATATATTTAGTAATAACATGATGTTTGAAGTAGAGATGTGTTGATTATTTTAGAGAATTGCCATCTTTCTTCGTATACTTCAGACATACAACAACACTTTGGCCGTTATAATGTAAGAACCTTCCTCCCTGATCTATTCCTGCTCAACACGAAGCAGTCTTTTATAGGATGTAAACTATTATCATTCTATGTGTTAGGCAATTACAGCAAAGGAAACACTCAAGGTGTGAACAAGTCAAAGATTTGATTTAACATTTAAGTAGATTCGGGTTCATTGTCTTTAGAGCCGCTGATACAATTTCTTCTCATTTCATCAATGTTTTATATCCAATAACAGACAAACTGGCAGCATAAGAGAAACAGAAAGTACAACAAATTAGTTATAAATCTGTGAGATGTGTGTCACAGATCAGTTGATGTTTGACCTGAATGGGGATTCAAACATTTTATCAGAGTGGCCGAGAATTGATCTGCAATGAATTTTGTCTACAAGATTTCTTCATTATCTGATACTCACTCAACTAGCTGTATTTATACGATGATCAATTTTCATAAAAAATAATGCAATTCAATTGACTTCTTGTAGTAAGTAACTTTGTTTTGTAAGTACGTTTGCATGCTTCACTAATATAAAGATATATGTAACCTTGGGTATTTATTTGCATAAACTTAATTATATCAAGAGTTTTTTACACACTGTATATTTGACCCCTAGCTTAGATCGTATGTATGCAGATTTTCTTCATTTAAGTTGTTTAACATCATAAGGTGAGCTTTATAGGTCATTTCAGTTCTCTAACATCGTAAGTTAGCACAAGGTCATTTAAGTTCCAAGGACATATCAAAATCGAATAAGCAAGAGGAATGAAACTAAATATGAATAACGGTTATAAAAAGTTACAATAATGGATGAAGATTATGGACCATGCATTATGATTGCAAGATTATTGACCATGCTTTATGAGTTCTGCTATTTCATTTCTGTTTTTTCCGTCTTGTTTAAAATGGAAGATCATGTAGTCTGCTGCCGTATATTTATTAGAGGTCCCTAAGTGTTCCTCAGTCTACGAAGCATGTCATGAGCCAAGTCAGCAGAGAATGCCATGGCACATATTTATGTCCTCCCATGTGACAATGTTCCTACCATATTTGATTTGATGTATGATGGACAAGTCGTCTGGTTTCTTCTATTTAATATCGCTTGACGATAAACCTGGGTCATATTGAACGTAATATATCGGTAGAAAAACAATGTTAACGCAAGTACCAAAAAGGCATTTCACATATTTAAACATCATTTACAGTGTTTGAATGGAGGTAAACAGAATAACAAAAATAATTCAGTAGCCAAGGGACTCACTTTTCGAGTTATTAAGCAGCTTTAATATCGTTTCATTTGGAATTTCTCTGAAGGTAATAATGGTTGTTCTGATTGCCACATTTATAAGCAGCAATTTAAAGAACAGAAATAGAAGTTAAGATATTTTTCAAAAAACATGTTGCATCATACAGAGGTTACATAAGCCTTTTGAATGTTATCTTATATAGTGTTGCAGCCATGTGCTAAAGCTATAAAAGAAGCAATTTATATGCAGTCATGCAAAATCTCTGCAATGTCTAATAGAAAAAGGAAAGACTTTCACTTCTTGCTAATGCTAAAACAAGGTTCATAGAATTTGCACATTATTGAATCTCAATTCCTTATCATTGCTGTCTGTCTAGATTATCAAACAAGAGTGACATTAATTAGGAGTGAAGGAAAATTAACATTTTAAATGCTCAAAATCTTTAGTTATAATGCATGAAGATCATGCAGAATTAATCAATCTA
>JAUMGZ010161259.1:0-16234 GCA_032359645.1 Pododesmus macrochisma
CACGAGTTCACTCCATATATGGGAGTAGTAGTACTCTATCTACCATATATGGAATTGACCTCGATTGGAATGAAAATAGCAGTTGTTGAATGAAGCTTTGTCATTGACGTGCTAGATGCAACATTAAGTAAGCCATGCCCAACTGCATCGTCAATGTTGATTGGATTGCATTTAGATATCAAGGACTCGTCAAAAAAAAAAAACATTTTGATTGATTTATAATTTGATTTGATCTGCTGAGCCCCGACAACAAGTGCGTCACCGCAAATGCTACGCTAACCTGACCACAGGTGTAGCTCTAGTTTCACTCAATCATCATCATTAATCAGCACCTCTGAAAAACGATATTTTAAAAAGACAACCTAGGCAAACCCAGAGGAGTTGAGGTTTAGGAATCAACTTTCAATGAAGCATGTGATTCAGCTCTTACTGCAAATAAAAAATAAAGAAAGTATGAATATATTCTTAAAAATGAAATTTTCACGAGCTTTTACTTTGTCTGCCCCCATACACTGTTACATTGTATATATTTGGAGGGATATCATTTCAATGTGTCTGCAAAAGGATATTACAGGGAGACAGCAGTACTCATACTTTACACTCTGAAAAATCCTGATATGACATTAAATGTATCCAACTTTAAAGAGACATAAAAGTTTGTCTGTTTTATTGGGGTTTAACATCCCTTCAACTCATGTCTAGGTCATATCGAGACTGTGTCTGCTTGTGACACTGCACATTGATGGCGACTTTATAATGCTTTCTGACTGAAATATCACGCTGCAGACACATTGATATGATACTTCACTATGTAACATTATCCTGAAACTGAGCCAACCAGTCCTTCTCCTACCCAGAAATGCTGAGCACTTAGCAGGGAGCAAGAAGATTACCCAATTTTAATGTTTTAATTTTTGATGTGGCTAGGATTCGAACTACCAGATCACAATATGAACATTTTACCAATGAGCCACCATGCTGGTCCAAGAGACATAAAACACTGATGCAACTAACAAACTTATTTACTTGTATTGAAACAGAGTATTTCCTGTGTGATGCATTGATCATGTTGTTTATTTTGACAGAGGAAGCTCAGAAGACAGAGGATGAAGGTGAAGCTATACCTGCCCAGCACACAGACACAGTCAGAGCTGATGAGTATGAACACCTGGCAAGGCTGTGTCTTGATAGAAAACAGTATGCTTACTTTTGTGTTAAAAAATATTTGGGTTTTAAATTTTCTTGCATGTCAATAGTTGTAGCAGACTTTGAAAATACACTCATTAGCTATAACTTTTACAAGCATGAAGTGTCTGTGGATGACAGGGCAAGTGAATGCCATTGACTGTCTGTAGGTTCATCAAATACTTTTTGAGTTGTAATATGTATGGTACAGATATTACTTTATAAGTATAAATTCAAATCTGTATAAAAGATTAATTTTGTGTTTTTTTATTCATTTAAGACCTCAGCTTGCTTTGGAATATGCAGGAAAGGTAATTATTTTGATATGAGTGTCATTCTTACTGCATTAATATTTCAAATATGAAAAATGCATGCCTGTAAATATATTTGGAAATGTATCAATTTTTAGCTTTTATTTATAGAATGCATGGCATGTGTCAAATGCTTTTGGTTGGGGGTTGGGTTGGCTTCACATATTTCTGGCTTTTTCTGGGATAAACATCTGGTCAGTCCTTCTGATTTAGATGTCATTCTTACTTAGTTTTGATCTTTGATGTAATTTTCCTTTGTTGTCAGTCTCTAGAGCTCTCTAATTAGATATCTTATACAGACTCTGTATAACGTTCATTCATTTACTTTGTCACAATACATTTCAAGAGAAGGTGATATAATTTAAAGCAATTTGAGTAAAAAATTAATTCTTGTACTAAATTTTGATTACAAAATAATTATATTTATAAAAAAAAAATATGGCAAGACCCTGTGATAAGCTTTTATTTTTTCTTGACCTAAGACACAATCTGTACATAAACCCAAGCAGTCATTGGTTTGAAAGAAATCTTTGATGGCAGTAAATTTAATTTTTTTTTCAATCGTTACAGGCTACCAAACTTAGACAGCAGTTGCTAGGCGATGGTCACTTAATAACACAACAGAGTTTGGACTTCTTCGCATCTGTTTATGCGGAAGTAGGGGCTAAACAATACAAAGGTAAACATCTTACCATTGTCTTAAGATTTCAAGCCTTTTAACTATTTTAATGTTACAATATAGAAACGTTCACTAAGTAAGATGTTAAAGTAATCATTTAGTATGCAAGCAAGGTATGATTATAACTATGTATATATTACACAATGATTAGGTGATGTTGAAGAGAGGATAAATATTTAATGATTGCCAGTTTATTGGTAAAAGTTTTACTAGTTATATAAAAGTTGAAGTTTTGCTTTCAAACCGGCTAAGCAATTTCAAGAAAACAGTTTTTGACTATTACACAGTTTTTATCGAACCAAACATTTTGTTAGGAGTTATTTTAAATTTGATTTCAGATTCCATGGATAAGTTCACTAGTCCAGACATAGAGTGTAATGTATTGTAAGGATTTAATTTCAATTTGATTTCAGATTCCATGGATAAGTTCACTAATCCAGACCCCGAGAGAAATAACAATGAGAACGGCAGTCCAAACAGTTCCAATGAACCAGTGTCTATTCTTAGAAAAAGAAAGTCAGGTAATTATAAAAGCAAAGCATTTTTAATTTAATCTTCTTCTTGGATGAATATCTTTTTACTTTTACTACAATATTTAGGATTTAACATTGTACATGACAAATAAAATCTTAGGTGCACATGTAAATGTAGGTGTGACTTGACATAATGTGCAGTTAAACCTGATATTAACTGAAGGAGTTTAGAATTATCTGTATTGACATGAAATCAGACACAATGGTTTATTGAGTTTTGACTTTGTTTTAACGTTCTGTATTACAGAGGTTGAAAAGAGAGTGAGATTTGATGATGTACCTGGAGGTCATGTTGTTGAACAGAAAACTCAAGGTAGGTTTGTATTGTACACGTGTGTGCTTCATGTGCACATTTTTAATTTATGTTCTGATATTATTACGTAAAAAGTTTAAAAATGAAGACTGAGAAATTCTGCAATTGAAAACTTCAATAATTTTGGTAATTTTCATTTCTTAGAATGCACATAAATTATCTCATAAACTCATTCAAGTCACTGTCAGTAAGGTGTATTGTTGTTTTTTAACAGACGAGAAACTTGCGAAGACTGTGCTGTGGGCGTTACTGATCATGTGTTGTGTACTGCTATTAGTACTAGGAGTTTACCTGTACTGTATTCTCAATCAGCAAGATGGTGCATGTTACAGTCTCAGATCAAATGTCTACTATGCCTACATGAGAGTGAAATATTACTATTACCACTACATGTCGTCTAGCAAAGGCAATGTGTACACTTAAACAAAAATATAACCGTCCTGGCTTCTAATTGGCCATAATATAGTCACTTTCCTAGTTCTGAATCGCTAAACATTAGCGGTTCTGAATAATGATTTTTCTTGAATTTAGACTTTCCAGATAGATTCTTACAACAACTATTGTAAATCTGTTACATTTTAGACTTAGTATACATGTACATATAAATGGATGTGAAACAATGGGTGTCTAACTGGAAAATAGTGATTCATAACAAGAAAGTTGACTGTATTGTGAAATTACTTTTGACTATTATATGAGGACATAATGTCTATTATACCTACCTAAAAGTGTCGTGTATACATATAACAACTTCTTATTATGTTTATTCAGACTTTTCTCCTTATCATCTTTTTGATATATTTAAGCTCACTAGATCTTCACTCAATGCCAAGCGTATATCAAGACTTGCTCTGGGCCTCTTGTTCACATGTAATGTCAATGTTAGACATAATCTTACTATTCTACACCATAGTTACACTCGAACAATTTACCCACGACTACATAAGTTTGGGATGATAATTTGTGAACCTTCAGCTTCTTTTTTATTGGGCTTCATATCATTGTATTCTAGACTTCCAAGAAAAACAGTTAGGTGATCAGTAACCAGTCTGGGAGTAGGAAAACCGTAGATGTTTCAAATGTAAAATATAAATAGGAACCTAAAACTAACAAGCAGTAGAGTCTACAAAGCTGACATGTATTTATCTAAACATATTTTTAATCATGCATATCTGTAACTTTGGCGAGAAATATTCTTTATGACTGCCTATAGCAATATAGAGAGGCACAAGGGCATGTTGTTGTGCTTGACCTCTGTTCTTGTTTTCCGATGTAGTTTTATCACTTAACTTGACCAAAATACTGATATAGTGACAATTGTACCAATCGTAACATTGAAACTGTGATACACATTAATATGATATTAAATATAAATATAGATTGTATTATTCACCACTTTGACAACATTCCACTCACCGTCATGACTTATATAATCTTGGTCATCAAACTTTGTGATACATTTTGTATTTGATTGATATTGATAATTGTTAATACAATAATTTGTGATGTAATTTAATGGAATTATGTATGGTAGCTTCTGTTGCAGATGACTTGGAAGTAATGTGTAACAAAATGCCATTTTGTATTGAATTATTGATTGTGTGTGTAAAAAATTGTCTTTTGTACCCTGTAGAATATTTAACCTTTACTGAGAAAAGACGTTTGCTCAAATATACTGTTTATATACTGTGTTTTAGGTGCCTATATAACTCTTTAAAGTGCAGATTGATATTCAATTCACTTATCGAGTATGTGAAGCTGGATTTAACATGTGTTTCTATATTATTATTCACTTATATTGAGAATATCAATTGCAAGATGCTTTTGTAATTTTGTATTAAATCTGACATTTATATTGTATTTCGAAGTAGAAAAGATAGACAATTGGATAAGGTTAAAACTTTATATCACATATTAATAATTATTTTAAAACAGTTTTAAAAGTTGTATACACCTTAGAGTGAAGTTTATTTTACATCAAAATTTTTTGTTGTTTCAATGTAAAGATTTTGCTGTTGCAAAGAAAGCTATACCGGGTAGTTATTTTGTCAGTTTGTTCAAAGTATCGTTGTTATAATAAGTGTTGTAGTGTTAATTTCATCTTTTTACAAAGAACAAGTTTTGTGTCACTGTAAAGATTTTGCTGTTGTAAGTAAAGAAAACTATAGTTTTGTCAGTTTGTTCAAGGCATCGTTGTTATAATAAGTGTTGTAGTGTTAATGTCATCAAGTTATAAAAGCCGCTCAGAAATCTATAAGTATATTATGAATGTTTATTCTATTGTGCGGCTTTAGTTTGAATTATGTAGTTTGATAGTCCTACTTTACTTAACGTCTTGTCTGGTTTACATGCTGTGTGCTAGCAGTGGTTAAGGTTGATACATATTTACACATGCTGCTTGGAGTTTCTGTCGATACTTTGACCATACTTTTTATTACAAGCTGAGATGTTATTTCTTTAATATTGAAATTTAAAATAAATACCTTGATTCCAAATGTGTCTGTCTAAAATGGTGTCAAAATTTGTCTGTCTAAAATGTTGTGAAGTTTAAACATAGCTGAAACATTTGAATTAATTTATTCCATTTTTGTTGTTTTATTTTTTATGGTAAAATGATGGTGTTAACAAATTATGATGGACTATCATCATTTTCTTAGAAATATTTCCTTCAGTATTTTGCTTCCGAAATTAAAATTGTCACAGTAATGCTTTAAATGAAATCTCTGGATTGGAAATTTTTTATTTTTGGTCTTTAAGAATCCTGCATCCTAGCTTTAAGTGGTTCATATACAAAAATAATTTGAAAGGAAGGGTTGTGAATATTGTCACGATAATGTTTTAAAATATATATCCTTCATAAATCATAGTTAATTCTTCAGTCTAGTTCTTAATGAAAGGTAATTATCTGGATCGACTGTAGTGTCTTATATTTGTGTGTTACTTCTTCAGTTTAACTCTTTATGAAGGCCACCATCTAGATCAACAGTAGCTGATAGTGTTGATGTGCTAATGGAAGCGATTATCACATAGAATTACAATATAAAACTTGTTAACACATTTTACCTTTGATCAATTTAGTAACAGTATCTATTGAACATCGTACCGTAAAGTCCACTGACAGCATCTCTTCACTACGGTGCTATTTAAGACATCTTTAAGTCATTTTTGTTTACTTTATCATTTAAATGTGATGTGTGTGAAAAGGCATATGCCTATTTATTATTTATTTAGAATTTGACAAAGTTATGTCATTGTAGCTTTACTATATATGGTATTGTTAGCATAGATCCTCTAATATATGATTGTGAAATATTTTGTTTGTTTGATATATACAGGTAAATGTATGTAATTTAGAATAGTTCTATCAACAGGTATATGTGTTATGTTTTATAATACTCATATTGTGTTGTGTTTTGTTATGTCTGTAATAATGAGTATAAGTTGCAGTCAATTCATTATTTGTAAAATATTTTATAACATTCTCAATTGGTCACACAAAATGTCAAACCTTGCACAGTCTTTATATAGACAAATTAAATTTACAATGAAAGTGTGTTTAGATTTATAATAAAATACCACCTGATTACAAAACTCATGAAATGTTGCAATGAAAGGATGTTTAGATATATCAAGAAACACCACCTACTACCAAAACATGTTAAACTTTACAATGAAAAGTGTGTTTAGATTGATAAAAAATACCACCTGATTACAAAACATGTTAAACTTTACAATGAAAGTGTTTTAGATTGATAAAAAAAATACAACCTCATTACAAAGCATGTTAAACATTAAAATGAAAGTGTGTTTAGATTGATAATAAAATACCACCTGATTACAAAGCAAGTTAAACTTTACAATGAAAGTGTTTTAGATTGATAAAAAAAATACCACCTGATTACAAAACATGTTAAACTGCACAATGAAAAGTGTGTTTAGATTGATAATAAAATACCACATGATTACAAAACATGTTAAACTTAACAATGAAAGTGTTTTAGATTGATAAAAAAATACAACCTCATTACAAAACATGTTAAACTTAACAATGAAAGTGTGTCTAGATTGATAATAAAATACCACCTGATTACAAAGCAAGTTAAACTTTATAATGAAAGTGTGTTGAGATTTATAATAAAATACCACCTGATTACAAAGCAAGTTTAAAAACTTTAAAATGAAAGTGTGTTTAGATTGGTAATAAAATACCACCTGCTTACAAAGCAAGTTAAACTTTAAAATAAAAGTGTGTTTAGATTGATAATAAATTACAACCTGCTTACAAAGCAAGTTAAACTTTAAAATAAAAGTGTGTTTAGATTTATAATAAAATACAACCTCATTACAAAGCAAGTTAAACTTTACAATAAAAGTGTGTTTAGATTTATAATAAAATACAACCTGATTATTGTATCAATCTTTGGCTTTAAAATTCTTATACTGTAACTGTAAGAAGATTTTATAATTAATTAAAAATGAATTGAAAAAGAAAATTAATTTTCAAATGTCAGAGTTGTCTCCCCTCAAGCACTTTGATTCAAATTCAGAGAATGGTACCGGTAGTTAAAATTGTAACCACTTTAATACCAATGAATTACAGACGACATCATTTAGACTGTGTGACCTGAGAGAAAGTCTGTAAAATCATAATATAAGATGTTTCATTTTCGTATTGAATCATATTTTACCTAAATTATTTATTTGTTAAAGTGATCAAACAAGATTTCTATATTTATATTGAAAATTAGACTAGAGTTTTTGTGTGTGATTTATGATGTATCGACTTTCAGTTTGTCCAACTCTATTTAACTCAGTTTATTTGATATGTTTCCCCTCAATTTGTGTGAATTCTGTTTCTTTGAATTCATTTTATCCACCAGTGTTCCCCATTAGATACTTATCTATCAAGTCTATCTGCATTGAAGTATTAAGTTTCTCTATTTTCATAAATGTCCTGCCTGTTGACTTTCAGCCATTGTCCTAAAATAATGTTTCAACCTCTCAAGATTGGCTGGCCCAATTTTGACAAAATTTAGCATGTGTCATCCTTTAACTCATGTTTAGGTCATATCGAGACAGTATCTGTTTGTGACAGTGCACACTTATGGCAACTTATATAGTGCTGTCTCACTGAAATATCACGCCACAGACACATTGACATGACATGATTCTTCACTCGGTCACATTATACTGACAACGAGCCAACCAGTCCTCCTCCTACCCAGTAATGCTGAGCACTAAGCAGGGAGTGAGAAGATTATCTAATTTTCATGTCTAAGGTTTGACGTGGCCCCAGCCCTGAATCAAACCTGTGCCTAAGGGATCCTTTTGTGAAAGAGTTTCAGATTTATCAAATGGTGATAAATAAGGCCAAGGGTTCAAAGTTTGGTTTAATGTACATACTAATCTCTTGTGAAAGTTATGTTTTAAAAAGATTTTCAAATACTAGTTTCGAACCACGTGTGCTAAAACTTTGATATTTCATGTACAGCATGGTTTGGGCATTCTATGATGGATTATATGGTGAGGTTTGGAGAAACAGGTAATTAATATATTATGGGTGTTGCGGTTCAGTCCAGATCTGCCTACCATTATTTATATATTAAAACAGTCTAAATCTTAGATGGATTGGGCCACTGGAAAAATACCTCCCAGTTTGCTGTCAAGAAAGTAACAAGTGTGATTTCACTGGATAACATGGTTGCCATGCATTTAATAAACATTATTGATAAAAAGTATTATGTATGATTTTATGAAAATGAGTTTGAAAATACACAGTTGATTAAATTCATGTTGTACATGTACATTATATATGGTTTATTGTTGCTCACATATTTTTGATATACAAGTCGTTAGCGTTTCCACGATTGTCAGTCAGTCCTCAAAAGCTGGTCTTTCTAAAGGGCTCCATGTATTTTGTACAGATATTTATTACTAAAATTAAAAATTAACACTTAAATATTTTGTTGACTTTTTCTTTCTTCTCAAATTCAACCAATAGAGTGTACTATTAATTTTAATTGAATTTATTAGATTGTACAGCACATGCATAGTAAATCATTTTCTTCTCCTATTTGGCTGATGTCAATTAAGAAACATTGGTCTGTTTGATACTAGTTTGCTTGTTTAATTGTGGTTTAACCTCACTTCAACTCATGTCTAGGTCATATATCGAGACAGTGTCTGCTTGAGACAGCGCGCACTGATGGTGACTTTATAGTGCTGTCTCACTGAAATAACACGTTGCAGACACATTGTTGATATGAAACTTCACTTGGTCACATTATCCTGACACTGAGCCAACCAGTTCTTCTTTCACCCAAAAACGCTTAGCACTTAGCAGGGAGCGAGAAGATTAGTATTAGGCGTGACATGTCCGGGATTCGATGCCCCGCCTAGGGGATCACATAGCGACTGTTTGAAACATTCATTCTATGTTTGTTGAATTAACTTGCTGTATTAAAGGGTAAAAGTAGTAATCACTTGAAAGTCTTGAAAGGCAGTGACCTGTCCATCTTGGGCTAACCAAGTTTGGTCAAGGCTTTGTACTGTGGTCAAAAATTGAAAACATGTTTTAGGTCAAAGTTCATCATTCATGTAATTAATATCAGTATAAGTGAACAAAATATTATCCTATTTTGTTTGAGACTTGACTTTATTGTATGTTTCAGAAACTATGGGGTAAACTTTTGTACAGTCATGAATACTTTATGTGGTCAGCTGCTCTGTCCCTATTTAGCCTAGAATGTTCATACTTGATCCATTGCCTAGTCGTTCTCTTCGTGCTGGTAGACTGGTGCTAAAATACCAGGTTTTTGGATTAATCCCGGTCGCGTCAAAACCTAAGAAAAACTAAGCGCTCAGCATTACTGGGTAGGAGGAGGACTGGTTAGCTTGGTGTCAGGATAATGTGATCGAGTGAAGTACCATGTTAATGTGTCTGCGACTTGATATTTCAGTGAGGCAGCACTATAAAGTCGCCATAATTGCACACTTTCACAAGTAGACACCGACTCAATATGACCCATACATGAGTTAAAGGGACGCTAAACCCAAATAAACGAACAAATCACACTGATCCTCTACGTACTACAGTTTCACATACTTTGTTGTCACCTCAACAACGTCTAGGTGGACTTTCACTAAACCAATCCGTGCGCCCGTTGACAACTTTTCTTATTTTCAACTTTTTCTGAAAACACTGAGGCAAAGATTCCTGCTGTGATTCCCTTTCAGATTTGTTTCCGACGTTGTCGAACGCCATCCAAAATGACAGCCATGGCTTTTGATTGACTGATGCCTTTTCGACCTCTTGTAAAGAAGATTTGGTCAGATTTTCACGAAACTTAATTAAGATGTTCCTTGCATGTTCCCTTTTCAGATTGTGTCTGGCGTTGCAGAGCACTACCAAATATAGCCACCATGGCTTCTGATTGGTTGAGACCTTTCGACTTTTTGTCAGGAACAGTAAGTCAGATTTTAACAAAACGTGATGTAGATGTTCCTTGTATGGTATCCTTTTCGATTTGTGTCCAACGTTGCAGAGCACTACCAAATATAGCCACCATGGCTTCTGAATGGCTGATACCCTTCCGACTTCTTGGCAAGAACCGTTGAATTTAATATTGCATTCATGGCCACTGATTGACCAGTGAAACCTTTTTTAGTCCATCTGGACCGAAGGTGAACTTTTCTCATACAAATCCTGTCCGTCTTCCGTCGTAAATTTTTCACTTTTTCGACTTCTTCTCCCAAAACCACTGGACCAATTTTATCCAAACTTGGTAGGAAGTATCCCTAGAGGAAGGGAATTAAGATTTGTTCAAATAAAGGTGCTCGGCACCCAGGGGCACCATATTGGGCCAAAAGGGCGAACATTTGACAAAACTTCAAAAGTCTTCTAATAAACTAGAAGGCTTAGAGCTTAATGTTCTGTTATGTAATAACTTTAGGGCATGGAGAACCAAGTTTGTTCAAGGAGTGACCCTGGGGTCAAAAATAGGTTACGATATTGGGGGTTCAACTATAGCAAATATGTTAATTTTTCACATTTTCGACTTCTTCTACAAAACAACTGGACGATTTTCACCCAAACTTGGTAGGAAGCATCCATAGAGGAAAAGGTTACAGATTTGTTAAAATGAGGGGCTCGGCTCCCCCAAAGTGGGAAATTTGACAACATTTCAAAATCTTATAAAGTAGATGGCCTAGAGCAACATGTTTTGGTATTTAGTAATTTTTTGGGCATAGAGAACCAAACTAGTTATAAGTATTCAAATTATTTATAGGCCCATTTCATCCAGAAGGATGGTAAGGCCCAATGGGCCTCTTGATCAATTTCTACCCAGGACTGACTGATTTGTTTTATGAAGCGCTTGACAGTGTTCGTTGTTGGAAGCAAAGCAAATTAAGTAAACAGTCTTTTTCATATTGAATCTACTGGGAAGATGTTCTATCATTGTTAATATTCGTGGATGTGCGCAAAGGCCTAACATGTCTCTTGTAATGTGATTCTGTCGTAGTTCCATGCGTTGAGAACTGTAACTGAAGTTAAATATATGGTCGTAAGCCAGTTTCTCCGCTCTTGTAAGTCTTCAGATGTTCAAAATTAACCTTTTGTTAGGTTTTTATCTTAACTAAATTCTGGTCATCTTTTGATATAATCTTGTTCTGCTTTCACAACATATAATAGCGACTGTTTCTGTTTGTAAACTTTTGTTACTGCACAATTGTAACAAACAACATAATAATTTTTCAATTTAACTGGAGTTGACGTGAGACACTTGGGTCTATCCACGTCTTAATCCAGATATCCGTATCCAGGGTCGTAGCCTTAAGGAGAGGGGGATCCCACCAGAAATTTTGCAATTTTTCTTATTATCTATGACACACTGAGCTCTGACGAAAACACTTTTCTTGTAAGACACTTATGTTTATTGACATAGCTAATTTGTTTCTTTTATATTCTTTAGTAGCACAACGAACATTCTAATGAATAAAGCAGAAGGGAAAAGAATAATCTTCTATATATTTTAGAGTGTGCAATCTTACATAGCTATATCTGTTCACTTTATAATCTATAAACACTTGCTTTTCAAATGAGTTTTTCTTTTGCTTTCAATATGTTCTTTTCTTTGTTCCAAGCCAAACCCTGTTGTATACAGTAAACTGAAGAACCGTACACAAGTGATGACTTTCAGTGTAGACTCAATGAAAATGACACATCAGTGCATTTTACACGGATGATAGAAAATCGATACGGAGGGATTCTATTATGATTTTAACGAGATTTTATCACCAGACATCATATAAACCCAATATAAAAGTGAAATGTACTTTCCGGCGAGCAAAAGATGAACTCAATTTTAAAAGATAATTTAGTGAAACCTTTGTGAAATTAATTGATATGGTAGCAATGTAGAATAATTAACAATTTGGATATTTAATTAACAATCAGTTCGCGTCTTGTGTATGACGGAGCTTATAATGGCCGGTAATCAAACGAAAACTACATTAATCGGATTGATTTATTGTATATATTAAAATGACTAGTGAAGTAATGAGCCAGTTAGATGATGTGCCGTTTCATTTTTAATAAAGAAAAATAGATAACAAGCTTGTAAGATGTGGCTATCTCCCATCATGATTTATATGTTCTTTAGGATTCACATTATGAGCCAATTAGCCAGATCTGTAGGTAATAAATAAAACTCGGGTACACCTAGACTTAACTTAGACTTCTAACTCTGATTGTCAGTACTGACACATGTGTGTAAGTACAAGGCTGGCACGTGTGTGTTAGTACCAGGCTGGAACGTCACAGTGTAAGTACAAGGCTGGCACGTAGGTGTTAGTACCAGGCTTGAACGTCACAGTGTAAGTACAAGGCTGGCACGTGTGTGTTAGTACCAGACTGACACGTGTGTGTAAGTACAAGGCTGGCACGTGTGTGTTAGTACCAGACTGGCACGTGTGTGTTAGTACCAGACTGGCACATCACAGTGTAAGTACAAGGCTGGCACGTGTGTGTTAGTACCAGGCTGACACGTGAGTGGTTACCAGGCTGGCACGTGTGTGTTAGTACCAGGCTGACGCGTGTGTGTCATAAACAAGACATGGAAACACAAGTTGAGATTCAAACTCAAGATTGAACTGCTTTTAAATTTTAAATTAATTTGTTTTTACATTTAGGTGGCAAAATTTGCCCCACCCATCCCTTCTGACTTGGAAGGAAGAAACAGTTGGTTAACTCTCTGAATAACAACAATAACACATAGAGTATCAACACGAATCCTGAACACTCTGCGCCCGTTGTCGGTAAATATTTTTGTTATCACTACTTGACCAAACACACAGACACTGTAATAAAGCCTTCGTTAGTTCATATTTTGTATATTGAGGACTTGTATTTGGTCCTAAACGAATTTGGTGTTCGTCAAATTCCCAAGATGACGGCTTTTGCAGCCATCTTGAAAATCTTGTTATAGATACTGCTCCGGAATGGTATTGCTAGAAGCTTTGGTCTTTCATTATTAGATTCAGTTAGTTTTGGAGTTGTGCATACTTAAAGTGTAGCAGAATTACTTAACATTGGTCAACAGAGGCCATCTTGAACTCTTTACGAAAGTTTTCTTTATTTCTAGTTGGAAACTAGCCTTATTTATTTATGGACAACTTGTTATCTACCTAAATAAATAATATTTTAAAGATATTTCCAAGATTTTGAAATATCTCATGAAGCGAACAAGCAATTAGCATATGGGATTTAAAATTATTTGATGTGTATAAACTTCTTGTTGAACACGCATGGATTTTTTGGAATCAACAATCAAAAATCTCTGACCTAGCGGCCTTTTTGAAAACTTTGTTATCGCTACTCCTCCGGAACGGCATGTCCAAGAATCACAGACTTGCACAATAAACTAAGTCTTGGCGCTTTTGTTGTATTCCTTTTTCTGGTCACTGTTTTGTATAATGTGGAAGACTTAATTGTACTTATTATATTTAATCATTCTCCAATGTCAAACTTTAGTGATAAAACAGATTCATTGTTCTAGCTTTGTACATATGGCTTATATACATAAAGAACGCCGGTACCATACGTTATACGTTGTCTATCTCGTGACCAACGCACGTTAGGAATGCCATAGTGAATTGTGGATGTAAAGTCGTATTAATTAATTGACGCAATCATTTAATTTGTAATTGTGAAACCAATGCACGTGTCGTATGTGCAGTCAGTACCGCTCGATGGAATCACGGAAATGTGAGCATAAATAGAGGAAAACCGATTTCCGGACTAAACCAATTAGCCCCTAATTGGAAAATAGTCATCGACTCAAATACGTCATTTATGACACTTGGCTAGCACTCAATTAATTGACTACCAATTTGCCGAGACTGTATACTCAAAGGACACACCATAATAAGTAATTTAGCATCACTTCTAATCGACAATTCTCTTCACATCCATTGGATTTTCCCATTACAGCTAAAGTGTGGATTGGATCCGGGTTCTCAAGGGACCGAGTGTCGGCTTTGTGAATTATAATGACCTATCAAACTGCAATTTTCAATGTTTGATCTCATTTGCCACGAATCGGCGAACCGGTTTAACCATACTAAAGTAATTAACTTTAGTTAGCATCAATTATTCTAAACCATTATGATGAAATTTCACGCGATTGCTGTTCTGTATTATTGTTATGTTATTGCTTGTTATGAAACAAAGAGGAATTAAATATGTTTACGTCATCGAGATAAAAAGAAAACGTGTAGATTTATAGCACTGTACATCATTGTGATATTCTAGGAAAAATCACGTGCTACAACAGTCACGTGAATTATAGGGCAATTTTATCGCACAGGAAATAGACACGGGATGGTGAAAAAATCAAGTTTATGACGATATAACATGAGTACGCGTTATTAGTATTTAAACAATTTTGTTTTCGATCCAAACGTCGATAATTGCCATCCTTGTGGAACTCTCTATAACCTGGGCCGTTATGATATAATGTTCATCTAACTTATAGGATTGTATTATTTCTGTTGTTTGATGCAAAATACAATGTGTTGTCCTAATGTTCACAGCCAACAATTAGTGTTGCAATTTATTAGTGTAAAATGCACCTCAAGTCGCTGCACTTGACCATGCAACATCAAGAACAAATCAAAGTAAGGCTATATTGATGATGATTATTTTATATATATATATGTAAACCACGGCTTAGTAAAACAAATTCTCGGATAAATGAAATATCACTTTACGTCAATAAAACTTGAAATTATTGGTGCTGATGGCATCAATATTCGCTAAATTCTTCATCAAAAGGGTCATCTAAAATATCAACTCACTTTAATAAAGCCACACATGAACCCCTTATATCCTCGTCTATTTTCTGTTTCATTGTTAATTCGAAATTCCCGAACTTGTTTTAGATACATAAAGAGACTTTTGAGGCAGATATTTTCATTATCTTTAGACTTAGGCCTTTTTTTGCACAATTCTTTAATCGTCATAACAGTTGTACAGTTGGTATCGACAATCCATTTTTGATATTTTAATTGATATCGTCGCTATGTGTTATCGGTTTGTTAAAGTAAGTTTATTCCGAATGGACACGGAGACATCACTGCGGGTGACACATTTTAAGATGTCACTTTTTTACCGGCATCATTTGACTATAAAGACACTCAGGAGGATATGCGAAAAACTAAGATAACTCTTAAACAAAGGAAAACGTTTGAACAGCAAGTTAAGATGGCTACATCAAATTTAAATATGCTGCGATCGGGATTCGCCAGTAAAATCTACAACGTAAACGTACTTCATTAGCGCAGTCATATTTTAGTGCTACAGCCTGTGTAAGACATATTAGCCCAGTCATATTTTAGTGCTACAGCCTGTGTAAGGCATATTAGCACAGTCATATTTTAGTGCTACAGCCTATGTAAGGCATATTAGCCCAGTCATATTTTAGTGCTTCAGCCTGTGTAAGGCATATCAGCGCAGTCATATTTTAGCACTACAGCCTGTGTAAGACATATTAATTAGTCCAGTCATATTTTAGTGCTACAGCCTGTGTAAGACATATTAGCCCAGTCATATTTTAGTGCTACAGCCTATGTAAGACATATTAGCCCAGTCATATTTTAGTGCTACAGCCTGTGTAAGACATATTAGCCCAGTCATATTTTAGTGCTACAGCCT
>JAUMGZ010161270.1:0-16234 GCA_032359645.1 Pododesmus macrochisma
GAACCATGCGTGGCATTTTTACGTGTGTACACATGCAGGTTGCTCTTTGAGACTGACCTAGTATTTACAGTTACCGACTTTGCTAACTCTATTTATAACATTTATTAATCTAATTGCATAACGTTTTGTTTTGTTCTTTAACTATTGATATATCCGGTGGACGTCAGGACTAAATGGTCACTTGGTTCTTTTTAATTAGTCCTGCGTGTCTTACTTTATCTAATGTCGGAAAACCACAGATGTAATTTATACCTTTTAAATAATATTAAATATACTTGCAATGGCAAAATAAAATATTATTAATATTGCATGTTCATTCTCTATATACATCATACAAATACTACCATATTGAACTTCTAAAATGTATAAAAACTTTATGGAAAGAAAGAAGAATTAATAACTATATAATAAACCAATTGCATGTTATCCTACTTATAGAAAATAATAATTTTTCAATCTATATTTCAAAATAGATATTTAAAAAAAACATATTGCTGTAAAAGACACATATTGTAAAATCAAGGAATACATCCTATGCCATTGGAAAAAGAGGAGATCATTAAAACACAAATTGTTTGTAAATTTAATTCTTATTCGCCGTTTTAGTTTTGCCATACTTGTATGCAGGAAGTCGAAAAACCAAGTACAGATTTTTTTTATTGAGTAACACATCTCCAAGGATCAAACGTAATAGCATTAAGACAAATTTACAACATGGTTGAATAAAGCATACTGCTATAATAACCAACATGAGAGCAGTGACATATCATTGAATATAAAATAGAATAAACTGCACACATAAATCTACTTGCAAAATCAAAGTAAACAAAATGTACACCTCTTAGTCGGTCTGCAGTGATAACTAGTCTTGGGGATCGTTGTGACGTTACTTTGTTTTGTTTAATCTCGGTCTGGATTGTTTTATGCCGCTATTGTTGGTTTGTCAGTGTCTTTTGTTCTGTTGATTCTACTCACCCTGTGTTTGATAAGCAATTCACAGAATAATCATATCAATGATTTTTATTAGCATATAGTCTTATTTCTGGAAAGAAATCCTTCCCATGTTTTCTGAACTCCATTGTACTAAAGGTAAAATAAGTTAAACTCTTTCGTGAAGTTCAACTCAAATGGTCTTATAAATAACCATACTGTTTTCTACCCTTACTTTGAATCAAATTGAATAATAAAAGTATGTGATTTTATGAAGGAAGGTGAATCTGTTTTGACATACAATAGATTGAAGCAAACGTATAATGTTTAGGTTAATTATTTGAAATATACTACATAATTATCAGCAATAAAAAAAAGACAATTGTTACTCTCTTTAGTCTTAACACTGATGATGGTTTCTGTAAATTCTTGTAGACATCATGTGTTGGTTTGACAAACCAATTTACTGAAGGTTAATCGAAAATAAAGTACATAAAGCTAAGAAACAACAGTAATGTAATGAATACGAAATTGACACATAAATGACACTATGTAAGGTATTAAACAATATATATATATAAACAGATCTTAACAGCAAACCTACAGACACACACCTATATTTTCATACGTATCTGTCATCCTCCCAATACTACTTAAATTTGGCGGTATTTGGTACAGATGGCTGGCTGGAGTTACTTCGCAACTTAATCAATAGGGTAAACTCTAGCAAAATCGTCAACCTTGAAATAGATCAAGTAAAAATTATAAACAGGGCCGATCTCCTTCAATACCATCAACGCAGTCAAAACAAAAGAACACTTTGCGAAGTAATATGCCATCCCAAATTGCCTCCTTTGAATAAAATCATCTTAAAACATTGGTCGCCTACCGTAGACCTATATATTTCAGAGAGTATTTGGTGAGGGGAAAACTCCGAACAGACAATAAAACTAAAGAGGGATTTTGCTACGTGCAGAAAAAAGCGCTGCAAACTTTGCCAAAAAACCCGGACAAATCGAACGCCATGTCACGGGAAAAAAATTCCATATTCGACAGCATCTCACATGTAAATCAAGCAATGTGACAAATTTGATCACTTGCTCCTTGAGTCAGATACTTTCAACAGGGGAAACTAAAACTTCCTTGAATATGAGAATTAATAACCATCGCTGATCAATAAATAATTAGCGACATGACTTACCCCGTGGCTCGGCATTTCAAACTACCTCATACATGGCAAAGTATGTCGATGATAGTCGTAGATCACAACAATGGATACACAGATTATACTAGGCCGGAAAAAGAAAGATACTGGGCACAGCAACTGTACTGTATATGCCATCTCGGAATGAATGAACGGTAGATAAAGATATGCAATATCCCACATTTCATCTCATTTGTCCATACTCATTTGTATTTGTCACTTAGCTTATAGTGTACTTCAAAACTTATTAGATTGTTTCATTTCAATCATATCGAGTCATTAAAGCTCAATCTATATGTAATGTAGTGACATTAATTACTTAAAGCTATACATAAAAAGTTAAAAATAGCAACCTATTCTATTTAAACGCATCACACAAAGTCTTTTCTTTGAAACACACATTATCTATTAGAAATCCGATATATTTTACATACTTGATATACAATTACGATTATTAAGAATAGGTGTGTGATGATGATCTTGCTTGTTTGATAAATACAAAATATATATGTTATAACCATACGCATACTTACGTAAAAGGCAAAGGAAAACGTTAAGTCGATTACACTGAGTTCACAAACTACGTTAGTATATTAATTACAATAAGGAAATATGGAAACCGAAATGTCAATCCGTAAAGAACACACATTTAGACTTCAGGTAAATATGAAGCCAAATAATTGACTGTTATAAAACTCAAACTATGACGTAGGGTGATATCTATAAGTATATCAGACACAGGCTTATCAATCTCTCTACTATATTGTGATGGCGGCCATAAAACTCTCGGAATTGTATAACCCTGCCTCAAAATCTTGCAAATTAACATCCATCCTCTAGTTATGGCAACATATTGTTACATGTGGGTTAAAAGTTACTTGAATTATGGAAACATGTAAGTTAATAAATTCTGTAGAGATATTAGTAGGCTAGGTTATCCTTACCGTACATAAAGTAACCTGGCTAGACATTTATAGTATATATCAATTAAAGACACCATGCAAGTGTATATTCGTTAGTTACTTAACAAAACGACACTCAAGACACAATCTATCAACTGACCATTTAGGAGCTATGTCTGACACTCCGACCAGAATGGTATAAAACAGCATAGCTATTGATTGTGAGCAGATTTAAACTTATCAAACAGAACCAGATTGTGTTGTTTGACTTCATTACACAAGTGACAAAGTCCTGGTAATGAGAACACCACTTGAATAAAAAATTAACTGTTTATCATAAAGTGTATAAGGTACCATTCGTGTCGATGTTTAGTAGGATGTCTAAATATACGAATATGCAATCATTGTTTTATAATTTTCATTCTCAGAAAATTTGTTGTTGTTGTGTTCTCCTACATTTAAGGAGATTGTGACTTGAGACTACCTTATTGGATATCATGATACATGTATCTAACGTTTCCGTGGGAAGCTATAATCAAGTTGACCACTATTTTGCCTATTTTAAAAATATTTCAATATCAATATATATTCCATTAACAGATTAAGACTTTAACATGCGTTGTTTTAAACGTGTGATGTGTGTTAAGTAATTGTTGTGTAAGTTAGATTTAAAAAAGGTGGCTCAATTTGCTAAAAACCTTTAAACAAATTTTCACATTTACTATTTTGTTCTTTGAAGTGTACACGCTAAACATCTTTAGATATGAAAACGTATTCTAAAAGGTCCTGTATTGCCATCTTAAAGTTTGTTTTCAAGAAATGTAGTCTTCTCATCAAATTTTTTTTTCTCCATAAAATGTCTCGAACATTAAAGAAAATGCGGTCATGAAATAATAATTATATAATAAAATCCGTTAATCCTTTAATAACTCCAAACATTGCATGATTACTTCTCTTTCCACAACTATTTCATTCTTGGTTATTGATGATTAGAAATGAAAACTGTTCAAAGATCCATTGATTGCTAAATGCTAAAAAACCGCACTGGTTTAATAGTTCACAAGATTTCTTTCAGATGTTTCTGCATGTTCCCATAAAATAATGTTTAGTCACAGAATTACCATCCGCCATTTGATTCTATGAACCATTTCCAACTTCATATTACATGTATTCTATTTCTGTTTTTTTTCTAAAACTTGCTGTTATTTGTTCTTCCATTCTTCCTTTTAAGAATTTATTTTGTTTTATCACTGTCAATAAATTCTGTATTTTCGACAAAGAAATAAAAGTCAGATTGTGTATGTTATATTAACAGGTAAACACTGTTTGTTCGCTCAACCGTGAAGCCGTACACCGTATATGTGTTCTTGTTATATACTTAAGCCAATAACAACATCTCTGCCAGCCAAGGCCGTCTAACTCGGAATCACGCGACTATTTGACGCCGAGCTAACCGGAATTAACTGAGATGTTACAATTGATTCTTCACCCAAAACCACATTATTGAAGCATTAATTTCCATGATGGTTGTTATAGCAACTAGCTGTATATTTTTGATGTTGTTTACCTGTACATGTTATGGCGGTGTGAAGCATTTTCCTTTTCCGGGTGAGTTTACATCAAAGTATGTTACATTGTCTCTAATTATCATTTCTAGCTAACACGAAAATTAATTTCATTATTTATGACTCCAAAAACCTTTTGATCCATGTTGATATGACAATTTAAGTAAATAAATAAAAAAAAAGAAAAAAGAAAGTAACAATTCTTTTAAAGGGAATCGTCTTGAATTGTTTCTTTTTATTTCTCCCACATACGGAGATTGTAACAAGAGTCTACCTTACTGGATTGTGCTTTAAATCTGAATTTTTCAAGTTGACCCCCTGATGGCTATTTTAAGAATCTTGTAATAACAAGTATATATGTATATAAATTTCATTAACTGATCGAGCTTTTGATATGATATTTTTTAAATATGTGATTTGTGTACAATAAATGCTGTATATGTATGGAATTTGCTGTAAAAAATAAAAATCTAACATAGCCGACTTGGTTGAAATCTCTAAACATATAAATTTCGATCCCATAATTTGTTTTCAAGGCTATTTATATATTAGGGCTGGTGTGTGTTGTTGACCTTTATTAACATTTGGATTTCTTACTCCCCCCATTTTGCAAGGGGAACAACTATAATTATCACTTCACTAATATTACTTAAGCAGTAAATTTGAAAAACCAAGACGATATTCTAAAGCCAAAGTCAATGGACATTGGCAAACAAAAGGAAAACGATGAACGCACACAGAAAAATAACCAAATATACATTTATTAACTGAATTCTTTTAAAATCACAACTCAATTCCTAATTATAATCCATAACTGCCTCCCAATAAGTAACGGTTTGAATAACAATTGAATAATGTTTAATAAAACTATTACATATAAGTTATTTCCTGATGGTGGACGTATATTTGTAGTACAATATAAGAAGCGACATGGCAGTGGACGTAATATATCATAACAGTCAGAGTTCATTGCTCTACTATAAGTAAACTGCTGGTGATGGACGTAAATAGATGTATCATTATGTAAGGCCCTTAAGTTTTTAGGATTGGATTGCCATGAAGTACATATCTAGTTTTAAAATTAATGCAGGTAGACAGGATAATAATTTATGATCTGTAAATTCATTAATCTCAACACTGATTAATATGTTAAATATTATATTAACGTAACAGAGCGTTCTTTCTATATTAAAGTATTTAAAAGCAATACAGGCATTTATCCAGTTTATCAATGAGACACATGTGTCTATTTTTCTTTAATTCAGGAAACCAGCTACTTTTTTGTATTACTATACTATTACATAAGAGTACTCAGTGTAAATGGTTTATTATGAAATGTCAATTTTTAATTTTTCATAATACAAAAATGCAATTTGAAACATGCCTCCGATAAATATGATAGTTATAAGAGGAAAGAGATATAAAAAAATGAACACGTTAAGCACGTAAAAGGAATTCATAGTACACTTTTTTCAGCATTAATTAAATTCTAATCTATGTCAGCTTACTTTTTATAGACATATTTTGTCAATGATATGTCCTTGATTATTTTTTTTCTTTAAAATTCATTTTTTGTTTGTAACATACAATCACATTTAAAATCTTTAAAATGTTCACCATGTATAGTTTTTTTGGAAGAAAATTTCCCTTATACAAAGTTATAAAACCACAAGATTTGAAGAAACTCTTTCCTGAAATAGTGACACTGGCCTATTACCTTAAGTACAATTCTAGAGCCGCCTCTGCGATGGACGTAGAGTTATGTCATAATATGGATTCACTAACACATCTTCGGAGTGGAAAAATGTCAAATCATTGTTAATGCCTTGTATATTTATAGTTAAATACAATTGTTTGTTAACGGCGCATAACGTGTTCAGTTTTTTTATGTTTAAGTAAGATATCAATTATGTTCTGAAAAAACCCTGCGCTTTTTTGTGAATTTGTAATTTTTAAAGTCCTTACCTTGCATTAGCCATTAATATGCATATGTTAACGCCTTTTCCATAATATTATGTGGGCGCTTGTTTTTTGCAATAGATGTATGGGGTGAAACAAATTTTATTTTTAATGTGCATTGCTTAACTAAAAAAACCAAAAGTAAATCAAACACACAAGTTATATTTCCATATCGACGTAAATGTTGAAGTTGATTGACTGATTCTTCGGAGTGTTCGTGTGGTCGGTGTGTTATCAGATGATTTATTTGCATATATGTGCAACAAAACGAGACGACAGCACGACAAAGCGACATTGGCAGTAATCAATTACCATAGGTTGACTATGTAACTGCTTGCTGAGTGTGTTGATAATGCAATGTTCGTCTTAAGTTGGATTTGTGAACCCAACTTTAGACATGTATTTTAAGTAAACAGGAATAAATACATATCATTTTTAAGCAGATGTGTTATCATTGATAATCCTGAACTTAAGAAAACGTTAACGCATGACCTTTACATTACCTCTAATATTACACAGAACTTTACGTGAATATATTACTCCTCAATCGGTATAAATGTAGGTAAATGTAGTTAATAGGAGTATGTTATTGACGTTCTGTTGATCCTATTCATACTGTTTCTTAATTTATTGTGTGTTACGTTATCTCATGGAACGACAGTACGGCTACAGCAATGTCACTTTAAATATGAGTTGTTTATTATCAAACTGATGACACTGTATATGGTTGTGTTGAAATCGATCTGATTTTTCTAGGTTTAAGTTGCACAAATGTTTTACATGCAAGTATATTTCACATTAAACAGACATTGAAATGCACTTTTGGAATAAACAAATGTTTATATGTAAAACAGTCAGAAGTGTTGTTAAATGTAATATTTTTTTGCCAATATATATATAAAGTGTTTCGAAACATTTTCCTATACAAATATATAATGTTTCTAATGTCCTTTATCTATTTCTTTGAATGTAGGTTGTCTTAATGTTTTAGCGTCGATGTGTTTACATTTCATATTTCAAAATACTTGCATGTGATTCTGATATGAAGAATATCATTTAAAAATATTAATTGTATCAGAGAAATAAATCATTATGTGTACTATGTCTTCTATGAGCCGTTGTTAACTGTCCTCAGTACATGCTTTAGATTATTTGACTACACACGTTTAACATATATCGTAAATACACAGATTTATCCCCGGTGTTCAAATTGGTGAAATGCCATCATAATATGACCATCTGATAAGATAATGTAGGATGTTGTAGTCTAGTACGATTAATTCATTTATATCATGAAATATGCGACCTTACCGTATCCTAACTATACACAAATGCAATCTGCAACATGCCTCCGATAAATATGATATTAAGAGGAAAGAGCCAATACTCTGTGTGAGACCCCCCGTCCCGAATCCAAGCTGTTGCTCGAAGCTGCTGTCAATAATGAAGGGAAGAGAGAACTGAATATTGAATAGACTAGATTATGGTAAATCAAAGCTACAGAGCCAAATAGTAACGGTGACAAAAATTCACGATGGTTATGATGTAAACAAAACCATACCCAACAATAATACAAAATTGTCTTACTATTATTTAAAATGTGCGCGTAGTCAAAACAGGAATTTTTAAACGTATTCCGCTGGACACGTGTTTCGAACAACCTTGTTCTCATCAGCAAAGGTGACGTTATAATAAATATATATAATTAAATATCATCAAAAGACAGATGGACTGACTTACCAATTATAAAAGAAGGCCAAATTATGCATCAAACACACCAATTTAGAATACAGGTAGGTACGTAACTGTTTCTTAATAGGTCCGAAACTCAACAATAACTGGCAGAACGTTATGAATCTGGAATAAATGACGGCGTGTTACTACTATGTAATTTGTTTTACAATGATCGCTTAATGCCACTTGTAACTAGCATCATTCAACTCACATTTTATTATTAAACGTTAGTCTTGATGTTTGTTGTGATGTCGGTTTAATTATTACATTCCGGCGCTTCATTGTTTGACGCAGTTAATGTTTGTTTGTCAATGTCTCTCGTTCTGTTGATTGTATTAATACTGTTTCAAAAGTAGCTCATATGTTTATATATATAAATATTCAATCTAAAAAACCAAGTTATCAATAAGATGCAGCGGATACTTAGGTGTTTTGAGGTTGCTATTATAATCAAAGCGTCAGACGATTTACTAGTTTACCGGCCTGGTTGTGGACGATTCCAGTCGTGACTTGCAGATACACGTGGTTTGATATCACAAGTCTGCTTCGGTTCTAAGGTATTATTAAGCATTCACACATAAGTTACTACATATCACTAGCTTACTGACACAGATAACTTATAAATATGACACATTCGAAGTTAGGTTTAAAAAAAATACCCATTGCAAATATTGAAATTCTATCTATAAGAAAATCCAGTTATGTTTCCGCTAGACGTTATGCTTTTATTTTGACGAGGGATATTTATTTTTGTTTTGTTATTGAATAGCACATTTGACCAGTCAATAACTCAATATATTATATTTAATACCAAGCAAGACGGTGACCTCGACAATATAAGATTAAATGGACAACAGAAACAAATCTAATGAAACAAATACAACATATGAGAAATAGCCATACTTCCAAATATACAGTTTCCGTGACTTACAGGATAGGTATGCATCTTACACAATATAACCCGGACTAAGCGACAAACTCCAGATTACACATTGACTTTATATTTCGGTATTTTACACCCATTGTTTCACAGCTATAGCTATACGTCGAATTTTAAACGTAGACAGAAACTTTGTTCATTTTATTTCAACACTGTTTTTATTTCTTATCTGGTAATGTTCCGAAGTTATTTCAACATACACTTTTAGGTCAAAAGGTAAAATTTTCCGTTGACCTCTGCCATGGTCACATATCCAGAAGATCAATAATGGAGATTCTAATCTTTTTGGCTGACGGTTTTAGAGTTTGACCCTTTACATTTTTTGAGAGGTTTTCGTAGAAACATAACTAACTTTATGTCCAGACAAAGTGACACAACATTGCAGTATCATCTTCAATTGCTTTTCATCCTGAAAGTACGGTTCTTGAATTCACATGCCTGGAAAACCAATTTTGAAAACTGCAGGAATCAACAACGACTTTTTAGTCCATCTTTTCTGTCCGTCGTCGTCGTCGTCGTCGTCGTCGTCTTTTCACATTCTCGACGTCTTCTCCCCAACCATTGAACAATTTTCATCTAAACTTAGTAGGTAGTAACTCTAAGGGAAAGAATTCAAATTTCTTCATATGAAGGGTCCGTATTAAAACAAATCTGATAACTGATTCAGCAATGCTAACAGGTAAATACTGTGTGTCCTCTAAACCTTGAAACCGTACATCGTATCGTTGTTTTTCGTCATATTTTTACCCAATTTCAACATGTAGGTCATGTCAGTCGCAATCTGATTATTTTCAGAATGTTTTTGAAAAGGACTGGCTACATAATTTGGTGTCTGTTTATCTGTACATGTTATGGTGGTTATAAACATTTTCCTTTACCGGGTGAGTTCACATCAAAATACATTATGTTATCTTCTCTCTAATTATCAAATCAAACTGAAACGATAATTATTTTTCATTATACTTCAATAATGTAACAGTAGCGCCGATTGGCTAAAACGTACTACACGACAAGTAGATAAGTCATCGAATCTCCCTGAGGCGCGCGCTGCCGTGAGCTTCGTTGTTGTATCAACCCGGAGCACGCGCAGCTAATTGAAGAATCAGTGCATTAAGCATACTGTTTAAGGCCTTATTTGTTGTTATTTTTTCGGTAAAATAAACATTTAATGGCCCTGTTAGTAAGTTGATTAGACGGTTTATCGACCCTTCAAATCACCCTGCTTATAGGGCCATAATTGTATAATATTTAAGAATATACCATTCCAAACACCTTTTGATCCATGCTGATTTTACAATTAATATAAAAGACAAAAATAAGAATTTGTTTTTTGTTGATTTTTCCCATATAAAAGGATATTGTGATATGAGAAACATGATGAAAGCCATCAACAATTGTTGACTGACAAAAATTAAACTCATCCAGAAAATAGTAAATCGAAAAACCTCTGATACAATTAATATTTTTAAATAATATTCTTCATATCAGAATCACATGCAAGTATTTTAAAATATGAAATGTAAAATAAGTCGACGCTATAACATTAAGACAACCTACGTTAAAAGAAAAAGATAAAGGATATTAGGA
This sequence comes from Pododesmus macrochisma, assembly GCA_032359645.1. Taxonomy (NCBI): domain Eukaryota; kingdom Metazoa; phylum Mollusca; class Bivalvia; order Pectinida; family Anomiidae; genus Pododesmus; species Pododesmus macrochisma. The sequence continues at coordinate 10,822 of JAUMGZ010161270.1, forward strand.
ACAATATATAATTAAAAAAAGTAAATCGAAAAACCAAGACGATATTCTAGGCCGTAAGTCCATTGACATTGGCAAACAATAAGAAAACGTTGGACGAACACAGAAAAAAGAACCAAATATACATTTATTAACTAAAAATGGTACATCACGAACTTCTATTAAAAGTCACCATTAGAATTAACGTGCCAGTTGAAACGGGATCGACTTGAGACAAAAGCCAGACTATGAATCAAGGAGGACAGTAAATTTAGAATAAAGGAGACCAATGTTAATCAAAGGTAAAGTTCAAAAGGGGTTGGGTCTCGATATAAATACAAAATCTAAACCCCAACCCCATCAATAGTATTTAAATGATTTAGTCAGCAATTTAGGTGAAAGGAAGCAGTCAAAATAGGAATTTAAGACTTCCTTATTGAATTATATTAATTCCACATGATATCTAAAACTTGTGCAAAAACTATTGTCAAGTTGACCACCATAATGATCATTTTGAAAACCTGGTATATTCCATTCAACAATCGAGGAACTGCTTTGTAACTGTTTTTAAACACAGGTACTGTAAGGTCTCTAACTGAATTTGACCTCAATTCTACGTTTTCGGAATAGCTTATTTGTTTAGTGCTTCAACTTGCTCTTCTGCAGTCTATATAACAAGTAGTATGCACGGTATAATAAAGGTGTTGGGGTGAGTTTACTCCTCGTCGCCCTCTCTTAACCGCACTGCTTTAATGTTAATTTTGCTACTTCTATTCCTCTCCTGTTAATGGTTTTTCTCCTTTGCACTTTCGTCAACATAACTTGTGAATTTGTATTAAGGAAACTCTTGACTATTGCTCCTTTTAAATGGAGACATCGCAGCGAGTGACACATGTGTAACAGGAAACGCTAACCATATCGCGAGCACCTGGTTTCGCTTTTAGTTTTTTTAATAGAAGTTTGAGATGTTTCCAATTTCAGTTAATAAAAGTTTGTTTGGTTCATTTTTCTGTGTGCGTTCAACGTTTTCTTGTTGTTAGCCAATGTCCACGGACTAACGGCTTTAGAATATCGTCTTGGTTTTTCGATTTTCTATTTTACATGTACTTAGATACTTTTTGCCCCGTAAGATGCCCAATGTTTATCTACAATAATATGCAGACAAGCTACACCTGCGTTTCTGTTGTCGAGGTGTGACATGTTAATATGTGAATTTATTTGAAAAGTGATGCTGGGCTATATTTTGTGTCATCAACTGATATTAGATATGTTGCCGCTCTAGGTCAATTGGGACAGAAAGATAGTAAAGCATTTAATACGGCCGTTCTCGAGCATGAAAGTGTAACGCGATACACAATTAAAGTAAAGGGATTGAAAAGCTTTATACATGAGTGTAACAGGATCAATAAATATCACTGACCCCGCTGGCGTTCGAACCTGGGATCTCAGACTCCAAAGTCAAATGCTTTACCATTTGAGCTAAAGGAGATCTCCTCTAGCGCTAGCTAGTAGGAGAGTTTTAAAGCTACTTTACACATTGTGACATTGTCCCCCTCCAGAGAGAGAGAGAGAGAGGCGTTCCGACTCTCGGATGTACTAAATAGATGTTGGCCCTGTAAAAGATATATGTCACCTGTCTGTCTGGCATATTTAAAATACCCAGGTCCCTACGTGGGCTCCAAATGTAACAGGGTAAATAAATATCACTGACCCCGCTGGGGTTCGAACCTGGGATCTCAGACTCCAAAAGCCAACGCCCTACCATTTGAGCTAAAGGAGATCTAAAGCTACTTTACACACTGTGACATGAGTGCACCACAATAGTGTCCAATGGTACAGAATCGAAACATAAATGCTTTGATTGTGTACCGCAAAAGTGTACCATGGTACAGAATCGAAACATAAATGCTTTGATTGTGTACCACAAAATTGTACCATGGTACAGATTTAAGCATTTATGCGTTACTTGTGTACCACAAAAGTGTACCATGGTACATAATTAAAGTATAAATGCTTGTTGTTGATATCCATGCTTTTGAGAACTAAAGATAAATACTTAACGACTCCGCTAATGAAACTGATATTTATCTATTCTGGTCCAGGTACCGCTGAGTTAGCTCTTCATTGTTCGTGAAGTCGCGGGTTCAACGCATCAGTCCAAATTTAATACGTACAATTTAATAAAATTAGGAAAATGATGCGATGTAAATTACGCAACAAGTATTTCAAATGTATTACTTTCTTGGATTGTCATAACCTCCTGGCATTATATAATTGTAGTCATCAACATCTTTCAAAAAAATCCTTATATTGAAAGTTCCAACTTGAATTTTCATGATAATTTCCAATTTATTTATCAAGCAGTTGAACTATTTATGACAACCGGTCATATAATCTTGATAAGGTGTAAACTGTTTAAAAATATATTTCTGTACAAGGTAGAATTATCTTAGTCATGGGTTGGTATACGTACAGTACATGTTTGTAAAATATCTTAGACAAGGCGCCAGCCGAGTCAAGAGATAACATTAATTCCATCATCTACAAGTATGAATTATTTTCCAATTCATCTAGATCTATCTGCTTATCTTGTGTCTTTTTTTCATATAATTTATATCATGACTGTATTTATTGCTTCAAATCGTGCTGTAACTTAAGTGCTTTGAACTGAACATTTGAACAATTTTCTCGTTAAACTTCATGTTGACTCATGATAATTGAATACATGTTAAACTTGAATGATCAACTCTTTGTCCTCTGTGTTTATTATTATGGTGATGATAAACACTTACATTATTCTTGATCCTATTTTGTTTTAAACATTTTTAGAAATTAATGCATAAGAAAACTCAAGGGCTTTTTTAGCCGCCAGAATGTTTTAGTGTAATAAACCTGCCCTTGCAACTTGAAGTAGATCTTGGGTCTTAATTGTTCTTTATAGAGTGCTTTTGGTTTATGTCCTGGGGAGGATTGTAAAACGCTTACACATGTTCTGCAATCACTCGGTCGCTTTCAGTTCGTTGAGTTTTGCCAACCACATGTTAATCTACATGTTACAGAGCCAAAGGGGATACGGGGAACAATTCACGATGGTTATGATGTAAAAAAAACCACACCCCAACAATAATATAAAATTTTCTTGCAAAAATTGAAAATGTGCGCGTAGTCAAAATAGGAAATGTAAACGTATTCCTCTGGGCACGTGTTTCGGACAAACCAGTCCTCACCAGCAAAGGTGAAGGGTGAACAAACAAGTACAATAGATAAATCATTTTCAAAACGTGTTTACACACAGTTTTTAGTCGACGTGTACCGACAGTTTAAACGTAAGATTCTAGTTAAAACTTAAAATATTTGAAATCGTGATTTCTAATCTTAATGTCACCCCAAGATGTGCTTCGCAATAACTAAGAGTTTCCTGTTTGCCGCACTTTAACCATGCAATCGATGTCATACAATGAAAACCCATTTTTAAACCAAAATAGACTGATTAAATATTACCGAATGTTGTCACTGTGTTCATGTTGATAGGAATTTGTTACTTTTGTTCACTGATTTTATCGCAATTACCCATATTTTGAGGCGGCCGAAAATAGCAGATATGTCTTTAAGGTGGCAGAAAATAACAGAACATGGCCGAAAACATTGTCGACAATCTGTACGAAAGTTGGCTTGGAATCGCCGTGGTGTGTTAGATAGCTTAACAGTGGTAAATTTTACAGTTAGCCTTTAATTGACATATCCTCAGAAACTATTTGGCATATTTCAACCAAATTAAGCAGAAAGCATCCTTATTGGAAGGGATTCAATATTGTACAGATGAAGTATCTGACCCTAAGAGGACAGGTGGGCGGCGAGGCCAAAAAGGGTTACTTTGACAGTATGCCATAAAACACCATCTCCTCTGAGACTATTGGGCAGATTTCAACCAAATTTGACAGGAAGCATCTTTAAGAAAAGAGGATTTAAGAATGTACAAATTAAGTCACTGACTAAAACATTCTTAGGGGAAGGGGATTCAATGTTCTTAAATGAAGTTTCTGACCCCAAGGGACAGATAGGCAGGGTCAAAAGGGGTAAATTTTACAGTTTGCCTTAAACGACCTCTCCCCTCAGACTTTTTGTCAGATTTCAACTAAATTTGGCAGGAAGCATCCCGAGGGAAAGGAGATTCAAGATTGTACAAATAAAATATCTGACCCCAAGGGGACAGGTGGGCGAGACCAAAAGGGGTAAATTTGAAAGTATGCCTTTTAAAAGTTTTCTCTGAGACTTTTGGGCATATTTCAACCAAATCAGACAGAAAGCATCCTTAGGAGAAGGGTACTCAAGATTGTGCAAATGAAGTATCGGACCCCAAGGGGACAGGTGGGCAGGCCAAAAGGAGTAAATTTGACAGTTTGTCCTGAAATGACTTCTCCTCTGAAACTTTTGGGCAAATTTCAACCAGATGGACGTTAACAGGTTGCATTTTTGTATTTTTAGAGTATTTAAATGCATGCTTTGTGTTTTGATAACGCACTGTTAGTCATAAATGTGATTTGAGAACCTAACATTAGAGATGCATTTTAAGTAAACATGAATAAATACATATAATTTACAGAAACAGATAAGTTACCATTAATAATCCTGAATTTTAGAAAACGTCAACACATGACCTATTCATAACCACAACACGACCTTTAATATTACGCAACATATTCTGTGAATATAGTATGCAACAATGGGTAATAATGTAGGTAATACGAGTATGTTATTTTCTTGATGGATTGATCTTTTGTTACGTTATCCGGTGGGAAGACAGGATGGCTATAGAAATATCACTTGAAATACAAGTTAATTATTAGCACCAGGTGACACTGCAGGTATCTTTACGACACGACTGACACACAATAAGATGCACCTTTGAAATTAACATTTAATGTGAAACCAACATAATTGTTTCCGGTATGAAACGTAATCACTTTGTCTAAATATTTTTTAACTATTTTGCAGCAATTTCCAACGTACATGTTATGCACTATCTCTCCTATAGAAAGTACGTTTTTAATGTTTAAACTTCGTCCTCTTTTTTTGGAATATTTGATTGTGAATGTAGAATAATTTACCAAAAATGCAAAAATTACACCGGTTACTTATATAAAATACCCAGACTTCGGTCTGCATTCAGAAAGTTGTAAATATAGAGTTAGGGGACATGGTCGTCGCCATTATACTCCATCCGTCTTTAACGATGTTTCATTTAAGAACTTAAACAGTACATGAACGTACCATTAGGTATACACCACATTCGCACTAAACTGTTTGCTATTCCACATTTAAGACTTAAACTTCTTTCAGATAACTGCTCTATTATTACCGACACAAATAGTATTGATTACCGTCTCACTGCAATCATCTTTGACATTGCAAACCACAGATTGAAAAAACATGTGAC
>JAUMGZ010161281.1:0-16234 GCA_032359645.1 Pododesmus macrochisma
ATTTTCTCTGGTTCTGTCCTCCCTGTCCTGTCTTCTCTGGTCCTGTCCTCCCTGTCCTATCGTCTCTGATCCTGCCATCCCTGTACTATTTTCTCTGGTTCTGTCCTCCCTGTCCTGTCTTCTCTGGTCCTGTCCTCCCTGTCCTATCGTCTCTGATCCTGCCACCTCTGTCCTATCTTCTCTGGTCCTGTCCTCCCTGTCCTATCTTCTCTGATCATTTACTCCCAGTCCTATCTTCTCTTTTTCTGTCCTCCCTGTCCTATTTTCTCTGATCCTGCCATCCCTGTCCTATTTTCTCTGTTTCTGTCCTCCCTGTCCTATTTTCTCTGGTCCTGTCCTCCCTTTCCTATATTCTTTTTTGTCCTGTCCTGTTCCGTTCATTGATGTTTCATCTATGTCCTCTATTCCTTGTTATTTCTTGTGTCCAGACTGCTCATGAACTGTTAAACCTTTATTTGTCCTGTTCTCTACTGTTCTTTTTTGTATGCCCTGTTTCACGTTCGAGCCTGAACTACCCTGTATTGTTGTGATACACCCGTCTTTTTTCTGCCCTGTCAAATTAAACATGTCAGTCCCTGTCCATTTAAGTAATGTATTGCGATCATCTGTACCACGTTTGTACCAGTACTCTCTCTACATCTTAATGCAGCTTTATTCTGTCCTATCCTGTTCTTCTCTGTTCAGACCCGTACTGTGTTATTCCGCCCTTAACTGTTCTGTTGTGTCCCGCACTGGCCATTCATATGCTTCCGTGTGTCCGGCTGTTACGTACAGTCCACTTTCAGGGACGTAGCCTTTGGAAAGTCGTTGTGGGTGACTTTGTTTCTGTCGCACACATATACTTGCCGATTTGCCGGAAATGTTGGCTTAAAAAAATTGCAAATTTGAAATTTCAATTACCACCCCTTTCACCCAAAGACTACGGTCCTGACTAACATTACTGTTCTATCAAGTCAGGAGAAATGCCCTGTCCATTCTTGTTATTCATCCAGTTCCGGTATGTGTAATACCTGTCGTGTATTGTTCGCTTCTGTATAATACGATTGAAAAAAACCCAAAAATTTCCTTCAAGCGTTTTTTATGTTCCAAGTTGGAGATGTAGACAATTTCTTAATTAAACTGTTTTTATAAAGACTGAAGTTGTTATTAATAACTGATAGAAATTGCAATTAAATGAAGCTTGAAACCTACATCGATGGATAATTACATCATAAAAAGCAAAGTATAATATAAAACATCTGACTTATTTCAAAGTTCCGTTTCATAATGTATCCCAAAAAACAATTTGAAAGATAACTTTCCTTTCATCAAAGAAACGCAGTGCGGGTCAAACGAGGACAGCTGATTAAGTTTGACCAAAACAAAGCAGCAACTATTTCAAAACTTTGAGCCATTTTAACCAAGCGCCGCTGTCAGTTTCTAACCCCGTCAGCCATGTTGGCACACGGTGTTGACTACTGTTTTAAGAACTTTAGTTGAATGCACGCGCGCTGACCCGTGCACTAATTCTACTTAACTCTGTCATTTCGCGGTGCTTATCATACGTACATACAAGATAATACCCTTTTGATGTAATACATACCTACCGTTATGTATACATGCAGGTTCCACCTCCCCCGAACACACATTGTACGTTCCTTCCTCTATAAGAAATAAACTTTCGTGAGTTTAAAGAATGTTGACTGTGACGGGCTGACTCTTTATTCAACCGCAAGGTGGATAGATTACAAGTAGGTTTCAATATGTTATATTGGATTTCAATCAATTTCAATTTTCTCACGATTGTTGTTTTTTATAGATTTTTTTGTCGTATAAAATTAACCTCACTTTTGTACTGCGACATGCAATTTATGCATCGCTGTGAATGAGTTCGTTCTTCGTGACTGTTTAAAGATGAACAGTTCTGGGTCTTTTTATCTTTTGTTGTTGTTTATTTTATCAAGTTTTGGTAGTATGGTATATGATCAATCGCACGGATATCAAATATCTTCATGACATGCATGACATCCTATCCCTAATGGAACATCTGTGATATCGGGCAGATATCACTTTGAATTTCATTTTCCTTTAAAAAACATTTTAAAAATATTTGGTATACAGCTTGACATGTTGTACAAAGTTATTACATTCATGGGTTTAAATATCAATCAAGAATTAGTGATATCAAAGGCTTCTTTTTGTTTGAAATTCTTTTGCTTTTTTCTAATATTCGTATGCGATCTAATTTCAAAATGCCAGAACAAATTTCTACTCAAAAATCTCTAACTAGATAATACATACGTGTAAACATGATGGTTGGTCATAATGGTGCATTCGATAGTACATATAATGGATATGAAGCAACAACAAAACTTGATTTAAAATTGTATTTAATATTAACTGATCACGACTTTAATAACACCTCTATCGATGTATTGTCCCAATTTATTGAAAGATTAATAGAGTGGTATTAGAAATGTCCTCCGTTCGTTAAATGCCTTATAAGATTAATCTGATCTCGATTTATCATTTTACACGTGTAAAGGTATATTTCAGTAGCTTATCGTGATATCTTGCCAATCTGTCAATTCTATGTAATACTAAGTTACTAAGTTAGAAATTCGCTATTACAAAAATAAATTAAAACAAACTGAATATCCCAATTCTTCATAATTATTTCTTGTACAGTATACGTAGTCATAGGTAATGTAACTTTTAATTGTCTTTGCATTCTAAAGGGTTGGTCGAAGAAATCATCGATAATTTATAGTCTCTGAGATATCCTTCGCTGTTTTTTTTTTGTTTTTGTTTTTTTGTTTTTTTAATGTTTAGTTGTTTTATTGTAGCACTGTCTATAATCGTCTATCGAGCCGAAGAGGGGCCGCGGTGGACTAGTGGTTAAAGTCGCCGACTTGTAATCATAACAGCCTTTCACCTCCTAGTTCGAATCCCGTCCGGGGCGTGCTAGTGTGAGAAAGTTGCCAGTGACTTGCCGTAGGTCGGTGGTTTACTCCGGGTACACCAGTTTCCTCCACCAGTAAAACTGGCATGTCCTTAAATGACCTTAGCTGTTGATCGGACAATAAGCCCTTAATACAAACAAACAAACTCTGTATAGCTATTAAATTTCAATTTTTTTCTTGCATTTTTTCTTACTTCCTTTATTTGACCAAGTATTATCAATTATCAACGCTTGCACATAGCACAATATATCCATCCATCCATCCATCGGTAGTAGGTAGTAACATCTGATACCAACTTTCTCATTCAAGTTTCAAGACCAATGCCATTGAGGGTCAGTGTCTTCCTGTGTAAATACCTAACTCCCGCAGGTGTTGATGACCAAGGCACACATTAGTTATAATCCTGACAAACCCTTCCATTAGGAAGCAGTTAATTCACTTACCTTACATCAGTACAAGTTCAGCGGGGATTATTATAATGTAATCCACCTGTTCCCTCGCATAAATGTCTAAATCATCGGGAAAAACAAGCTATAGACAGAAGCAATATGTAAGGTTACAGAAACCAAAGGTAAACATAAAACTACCACCAAGGTCAAAGAGCATTTGCTTAAAGATGGATAGAAACTGGGCACCGAAATCATGAAAATTCTCTCAAGGTCAAATTCTGCAGATTGTAAATTTGGCAAGGTAAATTCTATAAAATATAGCTATAGTGATCATTATAATTACAAGAGGGGCATTGATTAATAGACAAAGGTGAAGATAAAATCTTGTCCATAATTCAGGAGAGAACTTTCTATAGTGTAAAAACAAGGTTAGCAGTTAAACTATCAGCAATGTAAGGAAATAAGTGCCACCTGATTTGAAAAGGTATACAAATTCTCATTTCATTGCTTACTGGTCTTTTAGGTTGCCAGTTCATGATCTCTTCCTATTTCAATGAAGGTCAATATGTTAAATCAAGGTTTGATTTTGTGTAAACTACCTTCATTCATTGTTGCCAAGGCTCCCTATTTAGGAGGGTACCTTTATTTGTTTGTTTAATCGCGGTTTAACACACCTTTCAGCACATGACAAGGTTACTTTGAGACATTGTCTGCTTGTAACAGTGTGCACTGATGGCGACTTTATAGTGCTGTCTCACTGATATATCATGAACTATACAATTAATACATTATATCATACACCTTACTGTTTATTAACGTAAATTCTTCACCCGCTCGACACAGAATAGGTCATAACATACCGGTATAGCAAGTTAAACAAGATGATATTATAGGGTTAATTATGATACTAACTTAATTTGACAGTGACTGTATTTCAATTAAGAAACACTTGTTTGTAGTTAAAAGAAGTTAAGTAAATTAAATGCAATGTTCTGTTTCACCATTACAAAGTGGGTTCAGAAGGTACATGAAATAACTGTAATTTTACATACCAAGACTCAGGGACAGCATCCAAGTACATTATTGTTAGAAAATTCTTCAGAATTATAACTTTTAGGTATCTTATGAGAAGTTGTCATGGTAACCCAACAAAAGACTAACACATAAGGTCTACTTTTGAAATCTTATTACTGATTGAATTCAACCTCTGTTAATCTTTATTCAGGACAGTTATATTTTAAAGTTAACAATCAACTCTTTGAGCACTGAAAGTGGGAAAATATAATGACTGAAATTGTTTAAATTATTTTTTAGATGAATTGTAACATTATCTCATTCTAAGTAATATTGAGACAAAAGATTCAGGAGTAAACTAGAATTTACTGCCATGGAAGAGGTCATGCAGCAACAGAAACAGGAATTAAAGCCGTAGGAATTGAGGAATTGATAGAATCAATCAAGTTACAGACATGCTGACATGATACCACCTTTGGTCGCATAATTCTGACACCAAGTCAACCAGTCATTGTACCGACTGTTATATCTTCATCTCCAGAAAAGTGAATCGCAAGGCTTTACATCTAATTACTAAAATGTATACATGTGCAGGACAACAATGTGATAATTCTCACAAGACGTTGCTCAGTCACGTAGCTTTAGGTTTATATGCATTTTCCCCTGTCTATGTATTTATTTTGGGTTTATATATTTAGTTACCATACCATTAGGACATTTAATGACAGTTATCATTATTGCGGGAGTTTGTATCATTACTGTGGAATTCTGGGAGTACCAAACTCTCACATACATCACCAGTACCACACAACTCTAGACACAGAACACTAAATGCCCAATAAATGAGTTTCTCTATAATATGAACAGCTAATCCAGAGAATTTTTCTATAGAAATCCTAGCTGCCACACTTGCCCTTTTCTCTATATACAACGATAGATGCTAATGAAGTCATTTTGTGGAGTTTTTCCAGGGTATTATTTTCCGTAAATGACATCTGCGGAAGATAAGTTGATTTGCTACTGTCAAAGTCATGTCAGCGAGCTATTAGTGAGCAATTTGTGTGTAAGCAATACCTGAAACACACAGGGTGCGTTCCACAAATATGTGACAACTCACTCACAGTAGATGTGGGGCGGTGCACACTGACTGGATGTTGTGGTGTCCGTTATTGTGGTCGGATACTGTGACTTCAGGCTATTAGTGAGATTCAAAACATTTTCTCAATAATTTAACATATACAACAGTTAAGAATAACAACTTCTCTGCATACAAAAATTAAGGATTTCTCTCTTAATAATGAGTCTTAGCAAAATTCTTGTTTTCATGTCATTAAATGTTCAGATTAAACAAACAAATTTGCTAACCATGCATATACTTGTACATACATAGAGAGCCTAGATTGTATACTTTTGACACAGCAAAGTGATATCTAAAAAAAAAATTAAAATCTGTTATTACATGCATGAACAAGATAATTTGAAGCATTTACATTACAAAAAGTGATTTTTCTTTTTCTTTTCCGTTTGATAAAGAGCTTTTAGTTTTCATAGTTCCACACCATACAACCAAGATCATGAAAACCTTCAAACCCTATACAGACCAGATGTTTTACCGTTTCCATGGAGGTGGTCCCTTATAACGAAGCATTCAGTATCTGTCTTAATTGAATTCAATACTTAAAGAAAACTTTTCCAGTAAGCAATGTTTTAGAGTGTTGTTACCCGAAGTAGTATAACAATCTCTGCCCTGCCCGCTGTGTTAGATCAGCACCTGCCCCAAGTGTTAGACATTAGAAATAATGACAAAATCACCACAACACACGAAGGATGCCTGCCGCTGCTGATGTTTCAAGAGTGCTAATTATAACCTGCACAGATGATCAGCTGATAAAGGCTCTTATCTTTGTTGTAAAGTTAGTTTTTACTACAGGAATTGATATACATACAATTACTTCTCATTATCCTCTCCATCTGAGCTCTCAGCAGCAGTAACCGAAGTCTACCACATCAGTGGGACTTGTCAGCGGGTCACCTATCAAGTTATACCTATTTTATGGCCTTGTCATAAAAAAATATCCTGAATTTACAAATGTGCACAGAAATTTGTACATTTGTACATTAATTTTGACCTTAGTTTGTCTGATGGGAGATTACCTGACCCAATATTATCAATATACTGAGCTAAACAGGATTTTTTATAATTTCTTAACAACCACAAAAATTCATTTATTTCTAAAGAGGATGCACTATAATCTGCACAAATAATTGTTAACTTGTGACTTACATAACATGTATGTGTATTCAGATAAAATTTGACCTAACAAAGTTACAATAACAAACTTTGGTAATTCTAGCATCTAGAAGTTCTTTCTTTATGTGGAAGATAAACATTGCAGCCTCTATAAAACTCAAGTAGTACAAGAACAGGATAAATATCTCAACATTAAAGTAGCCCTGTTGAAAGAAAAAGGGTGTTCCTTAGACAAACTGTCATTATTTAAGTGCTTGCTGAAAACCTCTGCTGGTTCCCAATAATTCACATAAAATGTCATCGTTGGGATGGATCAACTCCACCTTGAATTTAAGTACTTTGGGCAAACAAAATCTTCCAAAACTAAAGAAATCAATCCAAAAACTAAAAACATATTTCATTCTTGAAATTTTATTCCATATACAATTGTACTATACAATTGTACTATACAATTTCTTCTTTGTATGTAAGAATCTTCCAAAATTTACTTCAATATTCCATTGTCATTTACCTTTATTTAAATATATGTTAAGTTTTGTTTGGTAAATGTATGAAGGTTTCAACAGTTTATTGTTATTTGGTGGTGAACTAACAAATCAATCAGCTCATCTTTTTTACTAATCAAAATCATTTCTGAATAAACTTTCCCTATGAATCAAAATGGCACCTTATAACCACAAAATATATTACTGTCTAGACAGAGGCTTTTACGTGAACATTAAAAATTAAATCAACACTTTCTAATCTACAATCAAAGAACCACTTTATGAGTGTTATATAGGTAAATTATATGATTGTTAAAAGTGAATAAAGGTTATCAAATCTTCCATCAATCTTTGTAAGTAAAGAAAGCATAATTAGATGTTATTTAAAAAGATGGTAATTACTTTTTTTATGCAAGCACAACTTTAAACTTATGATACACAATAACCCAAACAATTGTTTAAAATCACAAAAAGGTTTTTTCACATCTTAACATAATCCACTTACAACTTAATTCCAACAAAAATCACAGAAAAATCAAAAGATCATCACTTAGATTTACTCATTTGAAAAATATCACAAGAAAAGAATGAACAAGTCTCTATCAATATGATCAACACAGCCTGTACCATGAACAGAAGCAGAAGTAAAATAACATTTTATGTGTGGTTAACTTCAAAGCAAAGCTTAAAGACGGGTTAAAACACTTTAGGGGATTATCCTATCTCACGAAAAATCTAAGATAATTCTGCAAGTGTTAAGTCATATTTACTTTGTATTGTAACAAGTTAACGGCACCAAGCAACAAATCGTCTCCCGTCCTAGATCCATGGCAAACCACAACAGTTGAAGTTGGTGTTTACCCACAGATGGGAAGTTTCTACATTCCCCCTCTACTCACGACACAATGACATTATGAATTCTACGATAAAATACAATTTTTCTTATAATGGATTATGCACTGCTTGACTGACTTTAATACTGTCTTCTGCTTTCATATTCGAAGGTTATTTTCAAATTTTATCTCACAAATTTATAATAATTTCCATCTTAAAGAGCATACAAAGATATTCGTGATAAAAACATTATAATCCATTTATGTTTTATCACAACCTATTTACAAGTAGTTCAGAGAAACCTACACATCTAACAGCATCAACGTTCTAAATCATATTTTTACGACTTTTTTGACATTGTTTTTAGAAAACCCGAGATATTCTTGACCACAAAAACTACTTCTTTTTATCATGTATAGAATGCACAGGCAAATATAGTTCAAGTCTTTGAATAAAAGTAATAAAATATGAACTCAACTTTGGCAATTTCTCCTTGCTTCCCGTTTTCTTATTCTTTGATCTATCAACCAGTCAAGCACCTGGCAATAACAGTGAAATAATTATACACCCCAATCACCTCATTCATGTCGACCAACAACAAGACTGACCTTAAACTATACTCTCAAAGAGATGTAGAAATGTTAGGGCTGCAGTGGACCCATGGTACCCTCAAATTACCAGGTGGTTTGATGAACCCCTCAAATTAAACATCATATCTGTATATATATATACAATGGATGAAGCAAAATCATGGTAATTATAGAATGATAACATGGTCCTAGTAACATATATAATAATTATGCACTCGTTGGACACAGTATAAGTTTAGATAATATCATATAATATCGAATCAAACATGAGAGAGCCTTATAATTATACTTTGTACAGGAGCTAGAACACAATGATTTTACAGTAGCATTTTCGTAAAAGAATAGTTTTGACTTGCATTTTCTTAAACTTTGTGCACGGATATGTCGCTACAACTATATAGCTGTGTATAGTTCCCTCACAAAGTATCTGGGACCGCAGTGGCCTAGTGGTTAAAGTCGCCGACTTGTATTCATAAGAGCCTTTCACCTCCTAGGTTTGGATTCCCATCCGGGGCGGCCTAGTGTGAGAAAGTTGCCAGTGACTTGCCGTAGGTCGGCGGTTTACTCTGGGTACTCCGGTTTCCTCCACCAGTAAATCTGGCACATCCGTAAATGACCTTAGCTGTTGATCGGACAATAAGCCCTTAACACAAAAACTAACACAAAGTATCTACATTCTGAATTGGAACACTGGGACAGCAAAATGACTTAATTATTAACAATATTATTTTACGCTGACTTTTTTAAAAATATGACTTGCATTTTCATATTTTGTGCTCAGATACAATTACGACCTTACAAAACGTCACCAGTCAACTTTTTTAATTGTTACCACCAATGTCAGACATCATGAATAATGTATATCATAAAGATATGTTATTAAAAAATTATGATATTGCATCACAAAGTATCAAGTCATTTTTATACAACACAATAAAAATTCAAATTGTTTAGATTTTATCTACATTCCTCCCAATTTTAACATTAAACATTGTTACTGGACTCACAGAAAAGTTTTATTATGACAACACCTATAACCATGATACAGACTGAATCCACACAGGGAATATAATATAACACAGTAAATATTACATGAACATATTTCAGAATTGAGAATTGCATAGAATCTGTAACACTTCGACTGAGCTTGATTCTTACCTCTGATATTTGTGTGATAAAAATCTTTAGTTCATAGAGAAAAACAAATATCTTCTTTTCAAGTAAACCTATCGGTCAATAATTCACTTTATTATCACAATTCTCTGCAGAAAATTTTCAAAAAGAATTTTCTTCTGAATAATGTCACTTTATAAAACGTTACACAAGTTAACTGTGATATAAGGTACTAAATAACACTATAAAAATAACTTCCCTTTTCTTAAAGTTACATGTACATATACTTAATTATTTATTGCCTAATGTATGCATGTCAGTGAATAAGAGTTGAAAGAATGAAATTTATAACTACAATATATTATGTAAATTACGTGCATGTAATATGTAAAAATCTTGAAAATAATATAGTTCAGATCTTTTCCACAAAGGAAGAATACTAAAATCTATCTATATTAACCAATCATTAATTGTTTCCCTGCAGTCACTGAGACTGGTAGCAGGCTTTGATTTTTCAATACGTATATACCGGTATGTCAATTACCAATGCAGGGAGATAATTCATGCTATGAAATATAGGGGAGATCTTCATAATGCAAAATACAGGGAAATAATTCATGTTGTGAAATAAAGGAGAGATTATTCTTCCTGTAAAATGAAGGGGAGATAATTCATGCTATGAAATATAGGGGAGATCATTCATACTGCAAAATACAGGGGAGATAATTCATGCAATGAAATCTTCATACTGCAATACAGGGAAATAATTCATATTGTGAAATATAGGATAGATTATTCATCCTGTAAAATGAAAGGGAGATAATTCATGCTCTGAAATATAGGGGAGATTATTCATACTGTAAAATACAAGAGGGATAAACATTATTTTGAGATGCTTGATTGATGAGCTCTCATGTGAAATCTTGGTAAATTTAAACTGAAATACATCAGAACTTGTTCATGTAAAAACAATTTTCCACCTCACACAACTTAATGTCCACAAATAGTATATTATTTTCATTTCAATGCTCCTCACATACCAGGGTAACACATTTATTATCCTTAAAGATGTTGAAGTTAATTCATTTGATGTCTCTCTTCCAATACTTGACTCCATGTAAACAGAGTTCAAACCATATCCTTATTGCTAGATGCCAAAAATTACATAATATTCCAAACTGTATTGTGATTTAATATATTCAACTCAGAAGTTACAATGCATTGGAATACTCAATGAAAGCATAAACATGCTGAGGCCAAAATATATTACAGGACATTCCAAAATGGTAACAACAGACATGTGTAGACCTCACACCTTACCTACACCCATCTCTTCCACTCAACTTAACAATATGCACACCATGAATATATGATTGAAGCAATATTTTACTGCCATCTTAGACCATCAGGATAAATACAGCTTTAGCAAATCACACATGTGAAATCTCCTAATGAAAAGACGGAAGTCAACTTAAACTGCAAACGACACATTATGACACATTACGAGAAGATATGTTACGTGGTTTTCATTCAAAACATTCATTCACAGCGGGAAATCTGTCAACCGATTCTATAATAAGATCTGTCAAGCTTATACGATTTCTTCTTCTTTCTTCAGATATTTTGAATTCTCGTCATGTTCATTTCATATAACTACATGTATAATTCAATACCTTGATGAAGATGAAGGATAAATTGTTTGTTGTTAAATACATAAAGTTGAATGAGAAAGTACATACAAATGATATTCTACGACCAAAACATTTATCATTACAGCTGACTGCTTTTACTTTGTTAATTATTCACTGTTTCTGAATAAAGTGCAAATTCCAAATAACAGCATATTGTTTTAAAATTTACACCCATCATAGCATTCAATATTGAATCAGTGTATATACCCCCGATGTTGTTTAAAAGACATTTCACTCTTTAAAAGGCGAAAATTCAACCCAAAGTATATGATCAATTCAAATTTCAAAAACACAATGACAAAGTGTTTTTTTCTAAAGTTTTTGGATAAACAATGATAGTTCTTTATTTATGTGACAAACAATTTATTTTCACTCTATCTTTTGTTAATATTATTAATTGGGGAAATAATCCCACAAATATGATATTCTATTAAAAGTATGCAAGATAAAAATGCAAATTCATACATGTATGATATAATCATATCAAAACAAGAAAGAAAGTCTTTGTTATTTACAACAAAAGATTTAAACATAAACATGGCAAACACATAATATTGTCTTGAAGACAATTTATACAGCAACAAACCAATCTGATATGAAATGAGTACTTGAAAATCAAAACCATGATAGCATGTCCATAATATTCAACAGGAGCTCAAATGTCCAATATGACACCACATAAACTGAAGTTTGATGTATATATAGCTCCTCTGTATCTATATTAACAACATGTAAGTATATAAGTAAGTTGGGTAATTGTATCAAAGGCTGGGGGTCAGGATTATGTACCTCAGTACACTAAGATCAAAAATGTCTATAGCAGCGTGAAAACAAGTGCAAATTTAGCAAGATTTCAAATTTCATTCAATCCTAACCTCTATGAAATATTTAATGTAAACTTCTATGATCTAGCTTTACTCAATCTCAGCCATTTGATTGGATTTTAGATGTATATAAGTTTACTGCATGTTCTACTGCCTTTGTGGCAGTATACCTTTGATTTTAGCAACTTCTTTAGTTGTTTTTCTGATAATCTACACCCCTCTTTAATCCACTCAGATTAAATCATGGAGATCTTTGCGTGAGAAACTACTGAATCCTGTCTTAACATGTTTGCTGTTCTCTCAAAAAAGATTATATTGTGAGACAGATGTTTGTGGCCCTCTAACCATCACTAATTCAATTCTTTAAAAATAATACATTTAATTGTTCAAAACTAGCATTTCTCAAAAGTAATTCAAACAATGCTAGTGGCTGAATGAGCTTTAGGCAGGAACACCCTGGTCTTAGTTTTGTTAATATCAATTTGGTGCCATTAGTCGATGTTCAGTGTTTTCAATTATTTATTAATTTTTATCATTGATCTTTCCATCTCTCTATGTTTTCTATCTCTGAAACAAAGTACAGTACATCATTCAAGTTCTACTTCCTTTCAATCGTGAAACAAGGTTTATTACAGTACCAAAGCAAAAAATAATTAATTTATATTCCTCTCATTCTGATCGTCCAACAGCAATTTTTTTCTTTTGCAAACTTTTAATCACATACATTAGTGATACTTCTTTTTATAATTTTTCATAAAAGTACAAGACTTTTCATTTTTATTCAGATTTAACCTCCAGACTCCCGTACTAACTACTAACTTCAGTTGCGAAAAGAATATGACTAAGACATGAAATGATCATGAATCATTTTACCACCAACACATTTATTCAACACCTCCATCATCAAAATCTCGCCTTTGTTTCTATGACTGTTAATAGTAAAGACACATTTAACATCGAAATATGGCAATGGGTGCGTAGTTAATTCCCCGACTGCCTGTCAATTTATACATGTTTAAAATACAATTTAATTTTGTAATATTATACTTCCTGTAAACAGTATAAAACAAAGAGCATTATGGGTTCACTGAGTATTTAAACAATATCTTAAATAAATCTTCTTTTATCTCACACATACTTAATGAGGTGAAACAATAACACACTATTAAGATGATATCTGTCTAATTCTTTTGAAGACAAAACATATTAAATAATGCATTGTAATTAAATTAGACTCATTCAGGATGTGTGCTGACCTTTCTGCTTATCTCCCTTGAATCAAAGCTCATAAACAGGGTTTTTAAAAATGTGAAACATTACAACTTAAAAGTTCATTTGTCATTTAAACAGTGAGTGAACATTGTAAATTGAGGAAGAAACAATAGTTATATCTTTGCCAGGCACTGACAACTGTACTTTTTATTATATATTACCCAGTATACTTACATACATACTTTACCGGCACGGAGGCCGAGTGCTAAACGCGTTCGCCTAGTGCCGCTACACTGGTGAAAAGAGTCTGTGATCGCGGATTCAAATTCTGGTGGCGCCATATCCCAAGACGTTAAAATTGGGCACTCTTCTCACTCCCTGCTTTAATCGCAGCATTAATGGGTAGGAGAAGGACTGGTTGGCTCAGTGTCAGTATAATGTGACCGAGTGACGTATCATGTCAACGTGTCTTGGGCGTGATATTTCAGCGAGACAGCACTATAAAGTCACCATAAGTGAGAATTGTCGCAAGCAGAGATGTCTCGATATGACCTAAAATGAGTTAAAGGGACGCTAAGCCCCAATAAAAAAAACAAACAAACATACATACTTTCTGGTATTGAAGGATTAATCAGTTAGATCAATAGATCAAGTCCTGTAATATTGAACTTATGGTCCTAGATTCAAATCCTGACCTGGCAGTACTTTTGTACCGATTCTTTTTCTTGTTTCAAATTGTGTCCTAAATTAACAAATAGGGCGAAGCATTTTTTTCAAAAAACCATTTCAACCGGACAGAAGGAAATTAAAACAACAACTTTTAGGTGTAGTGTATGACAGAATTAAAGAAACACATGATAAATCATAGAACAAATTCAGGAACCATAGCAAGTCTAGTTTCGACCCTCCAGGTAGATGATGGAATTAATCATACAAAACAACAACTTGTAGGTGTAGTGTATGTTGTATATAAATATAAACCTGTGACTTGTATTCTGTTAGGTACATGCTTTAACTGTCACAGCCTATTAGTGTTAGTCTGCTATCTGGACCTCACCAGTTGCTGGACCGGTCAGTGGCCAAACTGTCAGTATGGTCACCACATACAACTGCTTCAATGAGGCAGCAGCTTTTCTATGTCTATAACAAAATAAACTGTTCACACCTGTCACAAAAAGGCTTAATTAGTATTACCTGGCAAAAAACATTTGCACTTTAGTTATATCCTCTGTACATCATCTCAAACACCGATTTATATTATTTCACTGATTTTAAGAATGTGTTCAAAACACCAAAGATACGACCCAAACATGTGTAAAAGCCCAATAAAACAAACAATTAATCAAGTGAAGTCCTTCATGGCAAGATCCACATAAATAACTGTTTTCAAGCTGACGGGTAATTTGACTGAATCATTCTGTTCAACTTCTCTAAACATGTTTTGAAAGATTTACAATATCACAACTAGTTCAAAGTGTAAAACCAAAAACAAGTACACAGCACTGGCGTTGATAGAACAGGGGCAGAACCTTGTATGTTTATGTAAAGTAGAGAAAAAACTTCTACTGAAGTGACAGAGAAAATGTGATAAATGAATGTTATATCTTATTTAACTGATTGAGGGAGGGATTAAGTGTTCTGTGCTACAGGTATCATTTTTAAAGTGATCATATCTCATTAATTCATGTAGTTTACTACAATATTGAGTACTACACATCATATGCCATACAAGATTTAGCAAGTTTTGTTTTAATACAACAAACATTTTACACTCAGAATTCAATTATTAGATTAAAGCAAATTTAAGCCATGTTTAATTAAGTAAATGAGAAATTCTTCAACCACAAAACTCAAAGAAATAATCAAAAAAATATTAACAATAAAATATTGATTAAAGGACATTGGTTCTTGTGCCAAATGCTTTCTTCTTTGGATGGTACTCACAAGGTGTGATCCATAGGGGTAGTATAAACCTAAACCCAGTAACCTGATGATTCTAGTATGATCCCACTAGCACCTCAATAAGCACCTTAAAATTAGTGTTAAAAATATTCTCTATCTTGTGTTGAACTCTTGACTGGTGGATAACATTTCAAGGACAGAACAAGACCTGGTGGGCTTGGTGTCAGCCTAAAGGGACCTACTGTGGTAAACGTAATATCAATGTTTTATTTGCACCTTGATATTTTCACAGGAAAACACAAGAAAAGTCGGTCTTAATTCACCCTTCACAAGCAAACACTGTACCCACATGAACTAAAATGTGTTGAAAAGACATAAAACATTCAAATTGATCCTCAGAATGACGGAATGGCTTTAATAGCTTTTATTACGAAACTTAAAATGGGAGTGAATTTCACAAGCCTGAGAGGTATTAATAGGTATATACAGGTGTTTTACATCTAGATCCACAGCCAAGCTACTTAACCTGTAATGTGTCTAGAGACAAGTGTATTATTTAATGTGTCATAATACACACTATTACACAGAACAGATGCAATGTCTGATGTTAAACTGCTTCAATCAATGTACTGTTACAATTTCAAAAGTTTCCCACATGGCACTGATGTGCAAAGAATTTTGTTTTTCTTCTCTTGTCCAGAATATACCCACATTAATTTTACTCTTAGTAATGATGACCAAAAACAAGACTCTCTTTGAAAAGTTTCCAAAATTAACTCTGGTCAATCCTGTTTTCTTCAAAAAATTATCTGTTGCAAACAAGAAAATGTCTGCATAAAGTCCACCTTAGTGTAGCATAATCATAATATTTTATAGCATTTTTTCAAAATGAGGGTTATCCATCCATTTGATTTTGTTTGTTTGTTTGTTTGTATAAGGGCTTATTGTCCGATCAACAGCTAAGGTCATTTACGGACGTGCCAGTTT